>CM038792.1:232566769-232819737 GCA_021764765.1 Vicia sativa
TGAAAAAACAACAACTATCATTAACTAAGGAAAATCATTCGATATAAAAATTCAAGAAACCTAGAGTTTTAGCAAATGTCGTTCTTTGGGTCGTATTGATTGGTTGAAATGTCTTAAAGAGAATGCTGTTTTAGGGGGTGATACTCGTTGGTACCATATTCAAAAGAATAATGCATCGTTCACCGTCAAGGCAACATAACAAGATTACTCGAAAAAAATTATTTGAAATAGAAATTAAAAAATTTGTTCAATCACACAAAATTTTGATTTTTATCATTTCAAAGAATTTATGTGATATATTATTAGAAACATAGGATTAAATGGTTCCTAAAAGTGGATTCGACACAACCCCTTAAATCTTTAAATGTATTCATTTAATTTGGTAATAAAGTAGAATAAAAAATTATAAAAAATAGAAATAAAAGAATGGTTTGATTCTATCTTAACGCTAATCGTCAATAAGAGAGAAAGTTCCATGAGAACAATTATTTATTACTATTTCAGCCACGGGTGGAAAATGGGCTACCGTCCAACCTTAAGCCTAAAAATAGCGGTTCGACAAGCCCTGCAAGTGTAATGGACATGAAAATCAAGTCGTCTCAAGTTGGTGGGTTGGCGGGCGGCGGACTTGTCCACCTTCTTTTTTTCTTTTCTTTTTTTAGTTTTTTAATATATTAATAGTTTTTTTTTACATTTCAATTAGATTTGTTACTTATTTTTTAGAATATTTTTTAAAGCATCTTTTTAAGAAATTTTACTTTAAAAATATTGCATATATTCACATATAAATGTATAAATAAAATCATTAAAAATTAGAATGACAAGAATTAATTAAATAAAATAGGGGCTTAAGGCGGGACATGCTGAACGGATAGGTGCGATAACGGCTTTAGCGGCGCGGGTTTTTCAGGGACGAGCTTAGGCAGGCAGAGAGTTTTGGCAGGGCGAATTTTAGCAGGCGGCGGTCCCAAAATATCAACTCAACCCGTCATTTTTAGCGGATGCACGGGTCACAACCTGTTTAGCCACACCGAATTCAATATACTGGGTCTCTCTTTTTATTTATTTTAAATATGGTGTTAAATGACAAAAGATATTAGAACATCACGTATGAGAAAGATGAATTGGTTTCTAATAATATAATTCATGAAGCAAAGAAGAATATTTTTAAATATAATTCGATAAAAAAATACAGAAGACCTTTTTTGTTAGAATAATAAATAAGTAAGTTGTCTTTGTAATTGGGAGATTTTAGTTTTCGTGTTTGTAATTTTTAAAAATAATTTTTGAATCTTAATTTGTTTTTCGCTTTCTAAAATAAAATTATAGAAAATCAGAGGAAAGTCCGACAAAACTTATGATTTTTTTTATGGAATTTAACTTTAGAGATAATGAGCAATTTTTTTACTATGCATAGAATATTTTAAGAATAAAAATACAAGAATGAAAAAAAAATCTCACAACATACATAGACACGAAAAACTATTATTTATTTATTTATTATTATTATTATTATTATTATTATTATTATTATTATTATTATTATTGTTATATTTTAGATTATTTAACTTAGTTTCTTAGTTTTTTTAAATAGTTAACTTTTTTACAAGTTCAATATTTTACACCTATTAATTTATATTCCTGTTTATGTTTATTATAAAGGAAATGTTATATATTCAAAATAAAATTGTAAAATTTTATATAACTTTATATGTTCAATGTATTCAAAATAAAATATTTATAGTTTTTAAAAACATTTATTAAAAGAATTCTAAAGAGTGCTCTTATGGCTAGTTAACCGTTAGAAATATTGTTTTCTTTCTTGTGACAAGATGATTATGGAATGTGAAAAAGATGGTGCTAAGTCAAATCAGCGACAAAAGGTGCACATATTCCTCGTTCGTTTGGATGATGAGTTCCAACATATCTGTGGTGAAATCTTGCCCAAAGATCCTACTTATAAGCTAGAAGAATGTTACTCAATGATCTGCTGCAACTCTGTTCGACAAATAACAATGAGAGGAGAACTTGAAAAGTCTAAAGCTTTAGTTGTGGCGAGCAGGAACAAAACAAACAAGAATGTTGTTTCAAAACCAACAAGATTGAACGAGGAATAACCACTTCAAAACTCCAATGGGTTGTTAGAGTAAGTGGCTAAATAGTTCTACATTAGATATGAATGTGACTTGAACATTTATAAGTCGGAAAACACACTCACCTATCGCCGTAAGATTTTAAGTGATAAGTGGTGTGTCTCACAAAAGTGTCTATTCATCAACTTTGTATCAATCCTCTAGAAAACTCCTCCAACAAATTGTATCAAAGTCTTTAGTTCGAGAAAAGGTTCGAGAGAACGGACCGATTGTGGACTCACATTTGAAGGGAGTGTTACGAGAAAGGTATAATGCAAATACAAGTGTGAGTAAGTGATAAGTGCAAAATGTAGTTATTTTGTATATACATTTTGTGGCACTTATCCGTTCTTTTGTTGATATTCTTCGAATAAATCCCCCGCTTTTTGTATAAATGTGTACATAATAGAATAATTGAGTTTTTGTGTAAAGATTGTATCATTTGATAGTTTTTCATCTCTTTTATAGGCATTCATTCATAATTGAGCATTGAGTAATAAAGTGTCAAGACACGGCTCAAATGCGCGATTTGGGCATCTCATCGATTTAATAAAGCTCAAAATCAAAGAATAAAATCATCAATAAAGCTTGATATTTATCCATGGTTAGATAGATCATTGAATAAGCTTTCCAACGCTTCAAACCGGGCGCAATTCCGAGTTACGGTTCTCAAGATACGGCAAAAACAAAATGCTGAAAATAGCAGATCACGCTGAAGGCCTCGATGATACCGAGCGCGACCGCGACTTCAAAATTTTTAAAAGGGCTCAAAACACATTTTTAGGTTATGGTTTGGGTATTTTTGAGTCCCAACACCATCACCTTCATATTTTTGATAGATTTGCTTGAAAACAACATTGAGCTTGCATTTTGATGATTGAGGTGGATTGCTTTTCGATTGGCTTGACAACCAAAGTAGATTTGTGGTTTATCTCTTCTCCTCTTTTGTATTTCTTTGTTGGGTTTGTATGTATTTCTACTCATAACTCTTGTATATTTATCGCTTTGGCTTGTATAAAGTTTGCTTACTAATTTGTGTCGGTGGTTATCTTGGGTTCTTACTTTATGTTAGGATTTGAGCTTTGCTAGGGATAGATTGCTTAGATTCTTACCTAGGATGATTATCTCGTTAGTTTCGAATGCTAGAAATGGGTTTGGATCTAACATTCACTATAGAGTACCCGAACTTAATGCCTGGTGAAGTATGCCAGAATGGGTATGGAGGTGATGCGTTGACTTCCATGTTGTTGAGATATGCCGTGAATGGATATTGAGATGATTTAGGAGGATTCTCAATTGGGTTAGAAATAGCTTAGATTGTGAGAGGTATGTGATGACACGACGAGTATCGAGGCCGAGTATGACATGGGTGGTAGATTTAAGTCCGTGACGGTAGTTTACATTCGCTCCGACAAGTCGCCTATCCTTTATACTTTTTGTTCATTTACTTTTTGTCTTTTATTTTCATTTTTTAATCCCAAACTCATTAACGATAGAATTATCGAACGATTTAATCAATAACCAATCTCTGTGGACACGATACGATATAACCTAACCCAGATATATCACCCTTAAAATAATACCAACTTTTGCTTGCCGCTACACCGCAGCAAGAATAAAATGGCGCCGCTGTCGGGATTGGTTTTATTGGTTTTGTATTGCGATAATTCCGTTGTTTTTGAGTTTTGTAATTAATGTATATGTTGTATAGGCTTTGTATATGAACTTGTATATGGAACTTGTACATGTTATGTGTTTACTTTCCATACTTGTACATATTTGTGATTTTCTTAGTTATCATGTGATGTTGTGAAATGTCTCGTACTAACGCTTTGTTGTGTGGTTGTTAGACACTTTCTTTAGGTTTGCTGTGGCAATACTATGGCATGACGAGAGGAGGTTACTAGTGTCATGACAAAGGCGTCGAGCTTACGAAAAACAAGCATGTTTGTTTATGTTGTTTATGTGTGTGGTGACTTATTTTTAAAGTTGAAATAGGACTTGCTCTTAATTTCAAACTTTCACTTTTCAACTTGTTAATTTGTTTTCACCAAGTTTATGTATTGTTATTTGCTTTTGTTTTGTTATGTCAATTTGTTATTTTCCACAAGTTTGTAGTGTTTTAGCTTGTGGAAGTGTGTATGTATTGTAAATATTGTTTAGATGTGTAAATGAGATTGTATAGGTGTGTAAGTGGAGCTTGCATAGCAACTGCACTCTTGGTCATTTTTCAATGGTGTAGCTGCTAGCGCCTCGCTATGCAAGAGCTGAAGTCTTTAAAATTTCACTTGGTTTTCCTTTTTCCCACTTTCACCAAGGCTTTTGTATTGAATAAAATTAGTATTGTTTTTCTAATTCTTTGTTGTTGTTTGACTCAAATTTTGGTTCTAACTTGAAGACTTTTGAGGTGATTTTCCGAGTTTGATTGTTTCAACTCGCTGGATGTATGGTAATGATAATTTTCAAAGTTGCTACACGCGTGTACTGCTTATCGCTTTCTATAGCATAACATGTTTAGGAAATTTATCATTTGTATAATTACCATGCTATTCATTCTTTTTGCATTACTTGCTCATGAATTGAATCACTTTAGTTCTTCTTTTTAACCATAAATGTGAGGAAGCTTTCCATTGTTTACATATGAGAGTCCACATTCTTGTTTTAACTGGATTTTATTATGCTTAATCTTGTGTTTTGTGTTGATTGTATGATTGCAAGAAAATGATCAAGGCATTTTGTTTGATTTTGAGCATAACTACCTTGGCCAAATATTCAATTCACCTTGTGAGTGTGTGATCATTTGTTAGCCCCTTTGAACTTTTATCAACATCCATTTTTATTTTAACTTGATGCTTGTCTATGAGTGTCAATTCACTTTTTTTGTATGGATGTTGATTTCTTTGTTTCTTGAACCCTCAACTATATGTTGTTGTATGGATTTTTACCTTGCCTTAGAAAGTAGGGAGTATTCACATAATGATGTTGGTTGAATTCAAGTTGGGGAGATGAATGTTTATGTACTTAAATTGTGGTTGGTATGAGGTTAAGAGAAAAGAAGAAGAAAAAAATGTGAAAAAGAAAGATTAGAAAAAGAAAGAAAAAAGAAAAAAAGCTTTGAAAAAGAAAAAGAAAAAGAGTAAGAATAATGTTATGTTAATAAGTGAGGTGTGTTTGGTGTGAAATTTGTGATGAAGAATAAGTTTGGTTGAAATTATATTGTTTGGAACTTTGTGAGTTGATCACTCCCTTAGGTTTAGGCAAGTTTTTGTTTCGATTAGCTTTAGGACTTATCACTTGTTTGTTAACCAAGCCACATTACAACCTTGAAAAGCCCTTGTGATTCTTGCATTTGTATTTTCAATACATTTTTGGATGAATGCATAATTTAGTCTATTGTTTGCAAGATTGTGGAGGAGTGTTTTTATCCTCATTTGTGTGTTCTTCATCTACCGATGAATTTTTGCTAGGTGTGATTCATGATTGAGCTTGTTTTGTTTTAGAATGTTTTGCATGATTTTGTACTTAGGATTTGTTTCGCTTATATGTTATTGTTGTAGTATAAAGGGTAAGTTTGTATTTGTCGTGTACATTTTTCTTTTGAACCATACATTTGTTTTCCGCTTTAAAACTTGTTGATTCGTGATTATTTGATTATCATTCTTTGTTTTTTGAGTTATTTGACTTTGTTTGAGGACAAACAATGTGTCAAGTTAGAGAGTTGATAAGTGCAAAATGTAGTTATTTTGTATATACATTTTGTGGCACTTATCCGTTCTTTTGTTGATATTCTTCGAATAAATCCCCCGCTTTTTGTATAAATGTGTACATAATAGAATAATTGAGTTTTTGTGTAAAGATTGTATCATTTGATAGTTTTTCATCTCTTTTATAGGCATTCATTCATAATTGGAGCATTGAGTAATAAAGTGTCGAAGACACGGCTTCAAATGCGCGATTTGGGCATCTCATCGACGAATAAAGCTCAAAATCAAAGAATAAAAATCATCAATAAAGCTTGATATTTATCCATGGTTAGATAGATCATTGAATAAGCTTTCCAACGCTCAAACCGGCGCATTCGAAAGTTACGGTTCTCAAGATACGGCAAAACAAAATGTTGAAAATAGCAGACCGAGCGCTTCGATGCCGAGCGCGACTCGACTTCAAAATTTTAAAAGGGGCTCAAACACATTTTTAGGTTATGGTTTGGGTATTTTTGAGTCCCAACACCATCACCTTCATATTTTTGATAGATTTGCTTGGAAAACAACATCGAGCTTGCATTTTGATGATTGGAGGATTGCTCTTCGATTGGCTTGACAACCAAAGTAGATTTGTGGTTTATCTCTTCTCTCTTGTGTATTTCTTTGTTGGGTTTGTATGTATTTCTACTCATAACTCTTGTATATTTATCGCCTTTGGCTTGTATAAAGTTTGCTTTACTTAATTTGTGTCGGTGGTTATCTTGGGTTCTTACTTTATGTTAGGGATTTGAGCTTTGCTAGGATAGATTGCTTAGATTCTTACCTAGGATGATTATCTCATAGTTTCGAATGCTAGAAATGGGTTTGGATCTAACATTCACTATAGAGTACCGAACTTAATGCCTCGCAGGTGAAGTATGCCAGAATGGGTATGGAGGTGATGCAATGACTTCCTATGTTGTTGAGATATGCCAGAATGGATATTGAGATGATTTAGGAGGATTCTCAATTTGGGTTAGAAATAGCTTAGATTGTGAGAGGTATGTGATGACACGGACGAGTATCGAGGCCGAGTATGACATGGTGGTAGATTTAAGTCCGTGACGGGTAGTTTACATTCGTCTTACAAGCTATCTATCCTTTATACTTTTTGTTCATTTACTTTTTGTCTTTTATTTTCATTTCTTTTAATCCCAAACTCATTAACGATAGAATTATCGAACGACGAATCAATAACCAATCTCTGTGGACACGATACGATATAACCTAACCGTATATATCACCCTAAAAATAATACTAACTTTTGCTTGCCGCCACACCAAAGAATAAAGTGGGGAAATATTTCTATATTGAATATGAATATGGTGACTTGAACATTTATAATTTCGAGATTTTTCTCGATGACGCAATTATAGAAACAAAGACCGATGTGGAAGATATTGTTTGGAAAAATTCATTTTCATAGAGAAATATTCGCCATAGCAATGAGAGGTGATGGTGGTAAGTTTTAAATTCAGTTGCATTTGTTTCTAATGGTACATGGATAACTGATTTTGGAGCTACCAATCATATTCTATTTAATTCTAGTCATCTCATCTCTTATACCTTTCTCACAAAATGTATTTCCATAACTAATGGTTCCTCGACACCCGTCATTGGCAAATGAGCTTTATCTCTCACTAATACTTGATTCAAATGGTCATGCTATGCATGAATTTTATACCGACGAATGAATAACCAAATCAAATGGTCATGTTATGAAAATGAAAATTTATGGTAAAATTTAGGATATGACACACCATTACTCACTCTTCGTAATTTGTTTGCTTATTGCCATGAGATCCGCTTCCTTTCTTCATGAGTTATTGTTATATCTAAAAAATTTGTTTGTGTTTGGCGTGATTTTATTAATTTGATTTGAAACTGATAATGGTGGTTTCTATGTTTTGAGAAAGCAAAAAGACAATGGCACGAGAGAAGAAGAGATAGAGTGAAATCTGCATTTTAATTTACTGTCATACTTTTGATTTTACTTTATTTTAAATAAAAAAATTAATTACATGCCACATGTTTGGGGTTAGACTTAAATAGGAGGGATCATGTATAGGATCCACAAGGTTTCTATTATGGGTCCTCGCTTTAGTGATCGTTTGATTTAATCTAATGGCTTAAATAGGGCATCCTTGTTATACCTTTAAGACCAGATCACGATCGTCTGATCTTCATTAGACGATCAGGAAATTTTGAGAGTTTATTTATTTTTGTTTGTTTCTATTTTCTCTTTTTAAAGTTTTTTATTGGGGTTATTTTGTTTGGGTTTATGTTCAATTTTAATTACACCCCCATTTTATTTCACCATCCCTTTTTTATTTCTATTCGTTTTAATTGATTATTTGATTAATAACTAGTAAGCAACCCATGCTGTCGCATGGGTCCGGTTTGGATCTCATAATATATGGAGCTAATTTTCACTTATAAAGATCATTCATATATAGTAATGAAAGGTAACTATAATTAGCCCGAAATATTTTGTAGTTTGAACCAAATACTACATTAATCAAATGAGTTAACATTCTTGCACAAAATATTGCATAAAACAAATGGGTTTGCATTCTTGAATCAAAGACTACATCAAACCAAATGTAAGCATCTCCATGGTATAAACTTCACTCTTGAACTTCAAACGCAAAAAACCATCTAATAACAACAACGAACAACGTATATCTGCATGCAAGAATGTATAAAATAAGATATTGATTATTACAAAATAAATGTTAACTACAATGAATTATGTAATTCAACTTACCAACTAACATAGTGATTGGAAAACTCCTTGTATATAATATTAGTAGTGGTATAAGAGGGTGCATTCTCGTTGTCGTGTATTAAGACTTTGAGATCACTTTTCGTTGTAACTCTTGAAATTGCAACATATAATTGTCCATGACTAAAAACAGGAGTAGGTAAATACAATCCAACACTATCAAGATATTGACCTTGGGATTTTTATTAATTGTCATGGCGTAAGACACAATGATCGGGAATTGTCTCCTAATCAACTTAAATGGTCATGGGGACTCAAAAGGTGATATAGACATCCGAGGAATGTAAACCATGTTACCCATGTTATTTCCAAACATAATTTCTGCCTCTATTACATCGTTTTCTAACCTTGTAACAGATAACCTTGTACCATTGCACAATCCATCATTTTGGTCCAAATTTCTCATTAGCATAACCGGAGTACCAACCTTCCGTTTGATCCTATGATTTGGTAGACCTGATGTTCTTAGTTTGCTAAGAAACTCAGGAGTTAGAACTTCATACGCTTCATTGTAACTTGTATCAGTTCTATCAATTGAATCAAAACTAAGATACTCATTCTCTTCTCCTAAAAAATGCAATGACATGAGAAAAATAAGAAATTAGTAGAGCAAAACTATATATATATATATATATATATATATATATATATATATATATATATATATATATATATATATATATATATATAAACATCTATTTTACCTGGTATCATGTCCAATACATAATGATTGATTTTTTCCACAACTTCAACTTGTGAAATTTCTCTTGATGTGTATTGCTAAAAAATGATGATGTAATGTTGTGCCTATAATAAACAAATAAAAATCGTGTTACAATGTTGACGGTTAGTTTAACACTAATTTGCAATTATAAATAAATATGAAACACGTACAATAACTATGTTGCATTGTTAATAACACAGTTATTGATATTGATATGCAATGGAATTAATAGTGTTTTTAATTCCTTTGATATTATACTATAATTAACATAGTAATTTATCAGATTAAATAAGTGGTTGGATAGTGAATTAAAGAAGTTGTTGGATTGTAATGGACAATACCTTGATGGACTTTCATATCGGTAACTATCTGAAATTTTATATCCCTTGTTTGACTGATATTAAGTGAAAGCATGAATGACAACTAAACAAATTGTAAGCAATAAGGTAATGTGTTGCAATACACAAAATTATATTACTTCTGCTAAAATATCAGAATATATACAACTATATTATATGATGATTGGTTTTGATAAACTTCAAGTAACATAATCAAGGAAGAGTGAATTTGATTAATATGTTCAACAAATTGATAAACTTCAGGTAACATAATCAAGAAATTGTGAATTTGATTAATAAGTCAACTTTAGATATAAAACTATTATTGGTGTAAATGTAGCAGAATATCACAGATACAAATATAAATTCACTAAAATTATATGATCACTTTGATAAGAACATATCCAATACATGAAATGCAAAGCTCATGTAATAATAAAATTTTCATTAATTAGTCAACTGATAAGTGAACAACAAGCCCAAAGTACCAAACAAAAAACAACCACCAACATCAATAGTATTTTGCAGAATAACATATGTCTTAAAACAATAAAACATCTGAAAATAACCTAAAGTAACTATTTTTCCAACTTGATATCTTTGGTTAGCTTGGTTCAAGATAGTTGGACACTCTCTATATCTTCAACTGCATTATTTAAAGATCTCTTTGATGGAGTAAGGCATGAGTTTCCTAATGCAGGGTCATAATCAACACATACAGATAAGGGATCCTGCTATATAATGGTATAAAAATGTAAAACATTAGTTTCCACAAACACAAAGGTTAAGTTAATTATAATGTAATCAAATTTACAAACTTACAGATACGGTTGTAAGGTCATCTTGCAACGATATTTCGGGTGTGATTAACTTTGAAGTATGCTTCCAAATAGTAAATAAGTTAGTCCAATCTAGTAATAGGGGTTGTTTGGTAGAGGGTTTAAACATTGTTTACCTCTTCACATTTGAAATTGTCCCTAATCTTGTTATGTATATGCTCATCATCTTTGAATCCAATGATAGATAGTCGGGCCTTGTTTGGATGAAACACAACTCTTATAGCCAATTCCTTCTTGAGTATAGCATCAAGTTCGTAAGGGAATTTAAGCGGATCGTATTCTCAGGACTATACATGAAAAAAATTCTAATTAAAACTTTATTGTAAAAAGATAAAAAACATGAATAAGTTATTTATTATACCTCAATCAAATCCAGTTTCATTTGAAGAGCAGACTTTCCAATGAGCTTCACACAATCAACATCCCAAAATATGAATTTGCACCTGAATTTGCCATTAGAACCCAATACTTCAAGCTTAAACCTATCAAAATGTGACAATGGTGAGTTTGTAATAAAATATTTATATAAAATTAAAAGGGAATTAAAGTTACCTTGGAACTGGTTCTGGAGATACATGCTTAGAATAACACATAAGCTTTCCATCCTTTAAAGAAACACTCCATCAAAATACCATCCAGACTGTCCACATTCAAATTTTTCCAAAATTGCAACTGTGACACATGTAGTCTCCTGAAGAGCAGTTAAAAACTTCAAATGTTAAAAGACAGAAGTGTCATAACATCTTAACTGATAAAAAAATCAAAAAGGGGGATAACTTACATGTTGTAGACTGGCTATTTCAGAAAGTCTTAATATGTCAGTTTTCCAAACAAACTTGTCAAACTCAGAAAATTGAGAATTATTTGTTCCATCAACTTGAGGACTCGAAGATGACAATAATGGGAAGTATTTCTTAAGACTGATGCATGGATTGATACACAATTGATGGAGATTCAGTTAACATAAAAATATGAAAAATAGAATACATATAAATTAGTTGTGATAATATAGATGCAGACTATACATCTCTTTAAGATTGTTGATTTCCTCAATGATAACATCATTAATAACCAAGTTTGTCTCATTCCAAGCGTTTGAAACATTTAATGAATATCCTCCTGAAAATATGAAACGATAAATCAGTTTCATATTATAAATTGTCTCATTATTTATCACTTTCATTAAAATAAGTGCAAAACAACTATACCTTGAGGCTCTTTAATCCTTGCATTAATAAGCAGTACAACAATATTACCATCTTCCTTATGATTAGTATAATATTCATATAATTGTATAGCAAGTTTACCCCACAATGTACATTGAACAGAATTTTTGCTGCATGCATAAGAATGTTAAAGAACTTCAGACATAAATTATATATTTATAATGGACATCGACCTTATAATAAACTAAATTATTAAAATCCCAGAACATTCATTTTACCTTATGTCAGTCAAGGTAAAAATAATCTTGCTTTTATTATTATCAACAATTATATGGGATTGACTTATCTCTGTAACTCCTCCAACAATGTCTACAACAATGTTTATAAAAAATAGTCATACATATGATTCACATTTCAAATATGAGTGGTTCAAATAAATAAGAAATAAAATATTAACTCACCAACCAACAAATTAGAATTGAATTTCCCCTCACTTATTGCATCCAACCCAAATAAATTGAGGCAGTTTACAGGATTGTCCTCAAGTTCAGTCTTTTTCACAGAAGTAGATCCACAAAAAACCAATTTGCATTTATGAGTAGTAGACTTAAAATGAAAAGTCGTTGTTTGAGACCTTGAAATTTTGCATAATGTAAGAACACCGTACTGCAAGCTGCATCTTGAACTTCGAAACTAAATAAGTAGGCACAATAGCTTGAATCGAATCCAGCTACAAAAAATCATATTAAAATAAATTAACACATGGAGTAAAAAAACCGTGCAAAATATGTAAACAATTGGATCTTGAAAATAATATTAACACACCTTTGAATCTACCAAAATCATCTAAATGTGTTCTTTATTTGCAGCGCTGGTAACCGTCCACATATGCTTACATCTAACCGCAATCTTCCACAAATCTTTTGAATCGTTGATGTCTCTGACATATTCAATAGGGCGAGCCATGAACTGATCTATTGATTCTACAAACAAAACGAAGAGAAAGTAAGAAAAAATTATTGATATTGCTGGAAAAACGAATGACATAAAATGATGTCAAGGTGGGCAACAACAAAATCAAAGTTTCAAGTTCATGGGGTTAACACTTCCTACCGTCAAACCAATGTAAAAACTTGCAAAAATGATGGTTGAATCCATATGTACTTGTTATAGTTGCAAAGTTTGAGAAAGAAAACGAAAGATTGTATGGGAAGAAGGAGTTGTGGAAGGCGGTTGAGAATCCTTAGGGCGGCAAAATTTTCCCTTCTCAATGCCTAATATATAATGTACTTAATCCATTGGAATTTAAATGATTATTTTTTTTATAACAAAATGTAATAGGTTTTGTTTTATTTTTGGAATTATGACTAGATGAAAAGTTTTATTTCACTCCTCGCAAACATCACAAAGACAGTTGAGTTGAATTCATCATGCAACGTAGAGAGAAAAGCCCGGGCTTAAAGATCCTCTGGATTTGGACATTCGGAACCGCCGCTAGTACCATTCTTTCCCCTTCCATTTTCCATCTTCAATCATTCTCCTCCACACAAATCACTCACACCCTTTCTTTTTTCTTCTTGCAGTACTCATTGCGAATGTGATGAGAACCGGAATAAAGGATTTTCAATCCGCCATGAAAGCTGAAGAACAAGAACAACAACAGCAGCAACAAAATGATTCTGCAATTGTGGTTGATTCTCGTGGTTCGGAGGAGAGGATAATTGAAGACTAATTTGGTTTGGATTGAGTGTTTGTGTTTTGATGTTTACTGTCTTTTTTGTTTTGTGATTGTGTTTGAAGTTTTTGAGGATAAATGTGCACGCACGCAACGTGTTTGATGAAAGTCCTAGGTGAAAACTTTACATGGGTGTTGGAAGTTGAAGTTTATGTTTGTGGTTATTGTTAATTTCTTTTATGCTGTTCTGAACTTTTAATAATACTTATTTACTTTCAAATTCATCGTGGAATACCGGAGAACGTTTGGACGAGATGTTTTTCTTTTTTTGAAATTTTGAAATGAGTAACCGATTAATTTAAAAGGGATCATTCCAACTGTCCACTAACAGAGATTCTGTTTAAAGTTAGAACAAGTTTGGATGAGATGCTAAGAGATACTTTTCTCTTAAGATGTATGCAGGGGTACAAAGTAGTTTTAAGTCGGTGCTTAATATCATTATTGTTGAACCAAATTACTACCATTTTACTATTTTAATATCATTTTTGAATATGTTTATCATATGAAAGCTAAGTTTGATAATAGTTTTATAATATCAATGAACAAATTAGATATTTACTCTACAAATACTATTTTGAAAAGTAGAATGGTGTTTAATACATGATAGTCTTTTAATTAAAATAGAATGTGGTGAAGAGTGTGTGTATTTGGTGTTCTAATGATCGTAAATACCCTATAATATATTATCTAGAATTGTATTACGTGTAAAGTGTTAAAATTTTGGGACTAAACAAACAGCATCTAGTGACATTTAAAATTGTATTACATCAAAGTACATAATACCTGAGATTTAATATGTTAAATGTTTGATCTTCAGCCTTCTTGTCAATTCTCCGGCTCCTACAACTTACTTGAAAAATACAATATGATTGAGGTGAGATTATTAAATCTCAGAGAGTTATAAGCGTCTTCTTCTAACTTAATGTGTGTCCTTTAACAAAATGTTTGGTACTTATCCAAAATTACTAATGATTGTTATCTCTTACTAATTATGGATTAGAGTTTATTATAATACTCTTAGTTTCGACATTAGATTCTAATCTACCAATTATCAGTTAATTTGGCTCTTGGGTAAATTTAGGATATTACATCCTCCCCCTTTAAATTAAAATTCATCCTCGAATTTCTTCTAACTAACAAGTGAAAAAACTTCTTACATTTCCTCCTTTAGCTAACACGCAGCTCTGCTTAGATGTGACTCTTTGCCAATCGCACAACTTCTTGATATACTTGAGCTTCTAGTGATTCCCCATTAAAAGCCTTCACTTATTCACGATTTATCGAATCCTTCTATTTCTGATCCTTGATTAACTCGTAAGTTCTCTACAACCTAAATCTTTTGATGCGCCACTCTGATATGCTTGGTCATGGAGTTTCTCAATATTCGCGACCTCTTCTTTCTTGCATTGAATTAACAAAGCTTCATAAATCACTACACATATTCTAGTTGGATAGCCAAAGCTCTAAAATCTCTGTGTTTGCCGAACAATGATCCCTTATGTACCGGTGCTACTGGGCCCTTCTATGAATTCTCCAACATCTACGATAAACCTTATAATCCAGCTATTGATAATATTAACATACTTCACTTGGCCTCCTACTTTGTACTAAAGCGCGTGCACACATACACACACACACAATGCCTCGCCGCCTTTGCAAGACTCCGAAAAGATATATCCCCAATTGAAGCAGAATTGTCTTACATTCATTCCTAAGCATCCATATCTCGATTCTCCATGAAGACCTTACTAAGCTATTCGGTATAACACTTTCTACTACACTACTTTGATTCAATCGGGAGCATAACACATCAGATTCATAGGAACTACTGGTTGGCTTATGGGCATCCCTAGGGAAAATCCACATTTGCCTCCTTCAGAATGCCTACCACCTAAAATAACACTTACACTTTACTGAAATCCATTGATAGAATAAATTTATCATTGATGCACAAAGGTTGAGAATAGAACAAATAGCCACTAAAATGATAGATATGTTAGAGTCACACGTAAAACCTAAATTAGGCGTCTACGTTTGGAACACCCTGAGCTTTATTAGACAATGAGAACTCTCTAATAGTATAACTCCTGAATTACTCACACGACTGTGACCACTCAAGGTCCCTTCATAAGAATAGAATTAGAACCTAGTCTTTTGCACGACCATCCCACAAGAGAAAGCTATGCATAGTCCCCTACATATAAAATGAGTCGGGAATGTAACCTTCCTTTGGATCTCATAGACCATGGACTACACAGGTAGTACTCAGCTAATTATTATGGCGCGCATATTATTGACTATCTTGCTCTATCTCAAGAGAACTCTAGCTCATGTTCTTACGAGTATTAAATTTGAGTTACATGATGAACTTTAGAAGCATCATATTACCACTCTCGTCTGGGAGGATAACTCATGAATTATGTCAATGGGGTACGATAACATTATATACATCCGGTGCCACTCACATGCGGGTCTACCTCTAAGCCCGTGTATTTGAGTGAACTGTCCAGATGTCATATTATGACTATCCACTCATACCTTATCGACACAACATCAAGATACTGAACCAATCTCCTCATGATCACCACTAACTAAGTCTGTTTCAGTTCCATTTCTTCTCTCTCATTACTAATAAAAATGGCACGTCTAAGACTTACTCACATTATTCACAACTCATATAGATTGGCTTCTCAAGCGTTTAACTTCCTTGGTATCTCTACATGTGATCGACTACACAATATACATATATCAATTTCAAGGTCAATTATATTACTCCGACTTACGTTACTCTTTCAGCCTTACACATCTACGAGAACACACCAAATAGAATTTTAGACTTACTTGGTTACAACAATGTGTGAATGTAATGCATCAACTCATACAACGTAATTACTACTTCAAAAGATAAATAACAAAAGGACTCTCAAATATGCCTCTCCTACTCTTGACAACCAAATAATACATAATCAAGATGAGCCTTGACATTCCCACATACTTACTGACTTGGATTCCCTTCAGAACTTAACATCCACGATATGTTTCATCCCACAAAAGTTACATATATAAAATAATCACAACTGGTAACCCTTTTCACCTACGTATAAGTTGATGCGACCTAGTCTCCTTCACGATTCAGAGTTAGTCTCATACCCAAGCTTGGACCACTTTAGTTATTCAGCATATACTTGGAATCCAATAACACCAAACATGACTGCTCAAAAAATGAGTGTGATACTCCATAATTACAATAACAAAAGATAGCCAATATACTATCATCTGCCTTTCTGGAACTCAAGGAATAGCTCTCACCATTTCACCTGAGCAACACAACATCCCCATAACAGCTCTCCATAAACATTAAATTTACGCTAGGCTACACTGAACCTAGTTTCCCTTCTAAGACTAAGCACAGTTTGGTCTATATTTTATCCTTTGTCTGATACATTGATGACTCGCTTGGAGTAATCAGTCTTGCCCACTAACTTTCTTGCATACTTTATCACTGCCATAAACCCTTGATGAAGTTACTGAAATTCAATACCTCTCAAGCCTTCAAACCATTAGAAAGGTACATTTCCGAACATACTTCCTTCAAGTACTTTCATTCCTTTGGGATAATCTGGGTGGTCGTACAAACTGAGAAGCCGGTACACCACCTCATTGCTGAGCTTTGTAGCATATAAGTGGAAAAGCTACGTCTTCCTCCTCACTTCATGGAATTATTTGCAAGACTTGTTCCATGATAGTGGGTCAATATTGTGCTACTAAAGGTTCATACTTCTTCCAAATTCAGGAGGATCCATGAAGCATAAACCCATAAAATTTCAACTCATCTTGTCTCACCAAATGGCTCGAACTGCACACTACCTTTACCTTGCACTTGTCGCATCACCTGAATCAAAAGATCTTGCTATTGCAGCTGGTGCATCAACCAAACCCATAAATCCTCTTTAATTTTGAACTCTTGGCCTGTGTTAGAATATGTGTATAATTCATGTTAGATATTGATCGAAATAGCTTGACTGTTTCGAATAAGATAGTATTCGAATAAGGTAGTGATCGAACAGCTTGGCTGTTCGATATGTTGCCCTTTAGTACGTAGTTTCGAATGAGTTGGACTTTAGATATTGGGCTTTAGTTTAGTTTAGTTTACACTACTGGGCCCAGTAAATGTGTCTATATAAGGAGCATTTCCTTATAAGCAAATAATGCTTTTCAATCAATTTACAATATACAATTTTATTCTCTTCTCCTCTTAAACTTCTTCTTCTTCATCACAAATATACTTTCTTTCATCTTCTGTTCCAACAAATTGGTATCAAGGAGCTCGGTTGCGATTCAAGGAGAATCAAATGGCAAACGGAACAACAACGTCAACACAGATTCCAGCAAATCTACCAGTTTTCAAAGGAGAAAACTACCAGCGATGGGTTGCACAAATGAAGGTTATTTTCAGATTTCAAGATGTTGTTGAAATCTTGAATGAAGGTGTATCGAGCGGAAGCAAATGCGACGGAAGCCCGTGAAGTCGCGCATAAAGATCGAGGAAGAAAGACCGAAAGCTTTGTTCTTAATTCATCGGTGTAGATTCGATGTCTTTGAGAAGATAATTGAAGAAGAATCAAAGAAAAGAAGCATGGGACAAGTTAAAGAACTTGTATGGAGGAGAAAAATGAAGAAGGTGAAGTCAGACCGAGAAAGCAATACGAATTGATGCACATGAAGGATGATGAATCAATTTCGCATACTTCTCAAAGATTGTGACATTGACGAATCAAATGAAAGCATGTGGCTAAACCATCATGCACTGCAAAATAGAAAAGGTATTGAGATCCTTAATGCAGATTTTGACTATATTGTTGTAACAATTGAAGAAGCAAAGACTCTTTCCGAGATGAAGTTAGAAGAACTTCAAGCTTCATTAGAGGCTCATGAGATGAGATCAAGCAAAGAAACTCGAAAGAGAGAAGGTAGTCGAACAAGCATTGTAATCAAGATTCAAAGAAGAAAAAAATCAAGTTTCAAAGCATCTTGCAGTGATGAGAAGTCAAGCAAGAATGCCGATTCGAGGTATGGGCAACAAGTATTCGGGAAGAAAGTTGACAAGAAAGATAAGCAATGCTACAATTGTCAAGATTTTGGTCACTTCGCCGAGACCGTCAAGGAAGAAAGTAGAAAGGGCGAAGAAAGTGATGAAGCTCAATATGCACGCAGAGACAAAGGATTCGTGATGATGTCGATGATGGTTAATTCTCAATCGAATTCGAGAAAACCAACATGTGGTATCCGGATTCGTGATGCAAGAATCATATGACCGGCAACAAAATTGGTTCAAAGAAACTAGATGAGTCAAGAAAAGGGTGATAAAGTTTCCGATGGAAGACACATCGATTCTCACGGCAAAGGAGATATTTCGATTGCCGTAAAGGATGGTGGAAAAGCTACTATCATCGAGGTATTGTATGTACCTCTATGACAAGTAACTTGATAAGTGTAGGTCAATTACTTGCAAAAGGATTCGTGATGAAACTTGAAAAGAATGAGATGAAAGTCTATAGGTGATGGGAGGTCGATCATGAAAGCGCCATTGGCGTAAAACAAGACGCTCAAAGTAGAACTCAACACATCGATCACAAATGTCTTGCTTCGATGACGTAAGAAGACAAGAATTGGCTATGGCACCGTGTATGGACATCTAAACTTCAAGTTTATGCATGCTCATTCGAAGAAGATGGTGGTTGGTTTGCCTTATGTGAAGGAACCAAAGCAAGTATGTGAGGAATGTCAGTAAGCTAAGGTGCAAGGAAGGCATTCAAACATGACTTGCCCATGAAATCCAAACGCAAGTCGAGCTAGTTCACTGACAGTGTGGACCATTCAAGTAAAATCAAATGGAGGCAACAGTACTTTCACGCTCATTGATGAATTCACCGATATATATGGATTTACATCATTGAAAAGAAAAGTGAAGTATTCACATTCAAGAAGTTCAAATTGCACGAAAAGCAAAGTGGCAAATTGAAGAAGCCGAGAACCGACGGTGGTGGTGAATACATCACCGAATTTGCCAAATTCAGAATGGGAAGGTATAGAGCATGAAGTTATTGCACCCTATACACCTCAACACAATGGCATAGCGAGAGGAAAAAGTATATGAACATGACAAGAAGTATGTTGAAAGCTAAAGAAATGCCTAAAAGATTTTAACAAGCAGCCGACGAAGATACATTCGAACAGTGTCCAACGAAAAGGATAGTTGGAAAACACCTCATGAGGCTTGGACCGGATCGGTGCCGTAAGTCACTTCGTAGTTTTTGATCAATGTGTTTCGCATGTACCGAACAATTGAGAAGAAAACGGATGATCAAGTGAAGCTATGGTTCTTATAGGTTATCATTCGACCGGTGCGTATGTCGTATTCACCAATCGAAGATAAACTAATAATCGAGAGATGTTCGAATCGACGAAAGCAAAGGTTGGAATTGGAGTCAAGTTCAACACGTGAATCGACACTATTATAACCGTGTTCAAGAAGATCCACAAGATGAGTCCTCGAATAGTCAAGTGAACAAGGTAACACTTCAACTAGTCGAAATGAAGAACCACCGAGCAAAGTGAAAGAAGGTCGACAAGAACAAGAACCGAATCAACTAGGCTAGTGGTATGAAAGATTCTCGATCAAGTGATTGATGATGATGGTGATCTAGTTGAAGAAGCCATGATGATGGAAGCGTAACCAATCGATTTAAATGAAGCAATGGGTAATTCAATTGGTGCGAAGCCATGAAAGAAGAACTCAAAGCCATTGAAAAAACAAGACTTGGGAGCTTGTCAAAGAACGAATAAGAAGCCAATTGATGTAAAGTGGATATACAAGGTGAAACGAAGGCCAAATGGAGAAATTGCAATACAAAGCAAGGTTGGTGGCTAGAGGCTTTCTGAAGCCGTGAATAGACTTCGACGAAGTATATGCACCGTTGCTAGGCTTGAAACAATTCAATAGTTGTTTCGACAGCAAGATATGTGGGATGGAAAATGCATCAACCGGATGTAAAGTCAAGATTCCGAATGGACCATTAGAAGAAGAAGTCTACGCCACTCAACCACCGTGATTCGACGTCAAAGGACAAGAGTCGAAGGTATGACACGGAAAGCTCTCTATGGTTTAAAACAAGCTCCCGAGCTTGGAATAAAAGAATAGATAGTTTCCTAATCGCGTGGTTCACAAAGTGTGTCTCTCGAACATGGAGTGTATGTGAAAGATGTCGACGGTGTCACCGAATCATTTTATGCCTCTATGTAGATGACTTCATCGACATCGGAGATGAAGAAGTCGAGATAGCAAAAGTCAAGTCGAAGCTAATGCAAGAATTCAAATGTCGATCTAGGTAATCTCTCATATTTTCTAGGAATGGAATTCAAAAATATCAAGAAGGAGTATTCTTGCATCAAACCAAGTATGCTCAAGATATTCAAAAGGTTCAACATGAGCAATCAGAAGAAGTCACTCCATTAGAGACAGAGCAAAGTCAAGAAAGAATCAAATGATAAGTTTGTAAATTCGACATTGTACAAACAGATCATTGATCCTTGAGATATCTTTGCAATACAAGGCCCGATATTTGCCAAAGTGTGGGGTTGTTGAGCGATTTATGGAGAAACCTCAAGAGTGTCATCTCAATGCAGAAAGAGGTGTTGAGATACATAAAAGGAACCATCAATCATGGGTGTTACCGCCAAAGAAGTCAAGAACAACACAAGTATTGAAGTTCATGGATATACCGATTCGGACTTCAAGGAGATCAAGATGAAAAGAAAAGCACCGCAGCTACATCTTCATGATCAAAGGTGCTCCAATCTCCGGAGCTCAAGAAACAAAGCATTGTGGCTTTGTCATCATGTGAAGCGAATATGTAGTCATATCATATGTCAAGCACATGGATCGAAATGTTACTTGAAGAACTCAAGATAATGAAGCCAAAGAATATAAAGTTATTTGTTGACAACAAATCAAGAATTAACTTGGCTAATCATCCAGTGTGTCATGGTCGGAGCAAACACATTGAAAGGAGGTATCATTTTCTGAGAGATCAAGTGAACAAAGGGAAGATCGAAATAAAGTACTGCAAGACAGAAGTTCAACTAGCTGACATATTCACTAAACCTCTGAAGAAAAACAGATTCGAAGAGCTGAAAGGGAGCATCGGGATGAGAAGTCTCGAGAACATGAATTAAGGGGGTGTGTTAGAATATGTGTATAATTCATGTTAGATATTGATCGAAATAGCTTGACTGTTTCGAATAAGATAGTATTCGAATAAGGTAGTGATCGAACAGCTTGGCTGTTCGATATGTTGCCCTTTAGTACGTAGTTTCGAATGAGTTGGACTTTAGATATTGGGCTTTAGTTTAGTTTAGTTTACACTACTGGGCCCAGTAAATGTGTCTATATAAGGAGCATTTCCTTATAAGCAAATAATGCTTTTCAATCAATTTACAATATACAATTTTATTCTCTTCTCCTCTTAAACTTCTTCTTCTTCTTCATCACAAATATACTTTCTTTCATCTTCTGTTCCAACAGCCTGGACCTACCCTCTGAGCACAAGCACTACTAGACTTTTAGAGTCCTTGTGGTCACTTAACCATGATCCCACTTGTGCACACATAGAATTAGGTTGATCAAGTCCAATACTATATACCATGACTTTAAGAATCACGCTGACAATAAACACATGATAAAACATGAATTGACTAATGATCTCTCATGACTAAACCAAATCCTTAAAACTCACTTTTGCAGTAATTTATTCAAACAAAAATCATTTTACCTTCAACTCACTTTAAACTATAATTAATTTATTCAAAATTAATTTTCTTCACCTCAATACCAAATACATGGTAAAGTAAATTGACAATTAAGTGATTTTGTTTTCATACATTAATGCTAAAATGAGTTAAACTCTTAAATTAAAAAAAAATACAAGTTTAAGTTCAAATAAAACTAGGGGTGGAAAAACTGATCTGGCCCGTTGAACATGCCCGTTTTGCCCGCATTTTAGTGCGGGGAAGACTAAAGATTTAGACCCTCACCCTATAATATGTCCTCCCCGCACCACCCTGTTTTATGTGGAGTTTTGCGGACACGTGCATTTACATAATTTTTTGTGTTTTTAGACTTAAAAGGTGCAATGCTCGCAGACTTTTCCCACCCCGCCCTCACTTTTTTACGGGACGGGGATATGTTTTAGACCCGCATCCTCAATAATGCCCGCTCATCCCCGCCCCATTTTTTTGCAGGCTTTTACGTACTGTGCATATGTCTGTTTGCTACCCCTAAATAAAACTAATTTTAAAAGTTATAATCAATTTTACTTTTGATGAATTAAAATATCAATATTACCTCTATCAAAATAAAAACTAAACATACACTATTATTTTTAAGTATGAAAATGTTAATGATTAATTTTAATATTATATTTTTTTAGACTAAATTGGGCTACAAGCCAATTTAAATGAACTAAATTTAGTGTTTAGATATGTCAACTTTTCTTAACAAAAAATAAAATTGTAATTAGAGTTAACTTTGACATGTTTGAAATAGTGAGATTGTTCATTACACTTCATGTCGTACTCACACTCACCGTCAAAATTTCAAAAATATTCTTAGAATTTAAAATTTTTAAATTCAAATACATTAAATACACAACAAGCTTTTTGAGAAATACGTCAAAGCAAGTGTTAAAAAAATTTGGATTTCTGAAATTGGACTAGTAAGTTACTGAGATCAAACTCTGAATGTGCCTCAACACACCACACTTATGTCCAATATCAGAACTACGGAAACAAACATTTAAAAAATGGATTCCAATGTCTAGAATTCCCACGGATATTGAAATTCGGACAATTGTGTTTAATTATCTGTGCTCATACCTTTCCCCATCCTTTTCATTTCAACAATCAAAGAAAATAGAGCTTTTGAGCATATTCTTGTTCCAACAATTTTCTAGATTTCTAAGAATTTCTACTCCATTGCATTCAAATACTTTCTTTTAATTTTTTAATGACATCCGGATTTACGTGTCTTCTATTTTTTGGATCGGTTTTCCAATACTTTCTTTCTTTTATTATAACATGATTTTCCTTGTTTGAATATAAGAAGAAAAAATGAAAACCAAGAAAGAATGAGACATGGTATAGTTGTCAAACATAATTACATTTACAGAGAGAAAACTAGACCCTCACAATCCACAATTGGAGAAACTTCATTCGATGTTGAAGAACCGACTTCTCAGGTTTATTTATCTCTGACATTTTTTTCTTGGATTCACATGAGTCTGACTCATCATGAAGCCTTATAAGCCTCTCACGTATATGGAAATATCATGTCTGATAGTTTTTTGGGAGGCCCCTAACACCTTAATACTACCTTTGTATGTAAACCATGGTTTTAGGTATGTTTGGGACGAAGAGGTAGCTTAAATCTTTAATTACTCTTTCTAACACGTGTGTTATAATAATTGAACTTCCTGATGATGATGTATTTATTTTTTGTAATATAGTGATACATTGAAAGGTATTAACCATAATAGAAAGGTTACAAAGCTGTTGGTGCTTGATGAACCATGATTTCAGTATGTCTTGCAACTTTCTGGGATGAAGGAATAATCTAGGGTTGGATATGGTTATATCAATCATGACTTATTGTCTATGTTTGTGAAACAGTGACACACAAAGACCTCTTCATTTTAACTTTTGATCGGTGAGATAACCATCACACTTGATGATGTCTCATACGTCTTACATCTTGATATCATAGGAAGATTATTAAATTACTCTAGAATCGATAGGCCTTATGCAATGGAATTTTTATTCCTGGTTAAGTTGTATTAAGGCCACCTGGATGCAGTTGTGGATGTCGTGGGTGATGATGCATGGGTTGCATACCATAGAGAATTTATGGTGAGGTCATACTTCATGGTTTTGATTGGCATGTGCATATTTGTACACAAGAGTGTGACTTATGTTGATGTTGTCTATATTAGATACTTCATTGACTTAGAGATGGTTCATGAGTACAATTGGGGGTAACTTGTTTGGTTTACCTCTACTCTAAAATGACTAAAGGTAGTCAGTGGAAGACTCGAAAAATGATAGCAAACAACCTATTTATGATAATTTATGCATCATTACTAATATTAATCACATATACTTGTGTTACACTCTTACTAGTAATCGGGGAATATGTTGAATACTATTCAAATAAATTGTCACATGCAAGCTCAATTATCCCACTCGGGGAGAATCCGACAACCAAGTTGTTCCAAGTTTCACATCATACGGTGAGCATCGTCAAACACGTCCATTGGAGGTGATATCCTTGTATTCTAGATGGATGACTTATGGGTCTCGATTCATATATCCACATCTCTACCTGAGTGAGTACTACGTTGATTCGAATATTTAAGGGTATACCCAGAGACCCCATATTGGTTGCTTCTGGCATTATCCTTCGCATAGTACTATGAGCATCTGATCAAAGAGGATGTAATCGGTGTTAGGTCATCGTCCACAAATTACAATATACAGTTACATCCAATAGTTTTATAGAGTATCGCATCCTTACATGAAACAAAATGGAGAAGGAGATTCGTTGAGGCTATCTTATTAGAAGGTCCTAAAATATGAGCAAGCATTCTTGAGATGGTAGACCATATTGTGGATATGTTGTTGATATATCATATTATTGTGGCTATTGAGAGAAAGGTCATAACTAGGGGCAAGTTTCAGGAAGACACACTTTAAAAGGTCATTCTACAAGCTATCTTAGCAGAGGCATGGCATATGTTACAATGCAAGAGCTAGAGGAGGAACTTGGGTATCAGATATATTTACTAACAATTTTGTTTGAATATTTGATCTTATAATTAAATAAAAAATGTGCATGGTTTATCGTCGGATTTATTTATAAATGAGTTATAAAGTAAAGTTCATTAAAAAATGTAAAATATATTCTTACTTACTGATTATGTGTGAAAAACGCTCAAGGTTGTCAAGATTAAAATCAATATTTTTTAAGACACATATAGTATATCTCATTGTGAGGAAACAAAATCCACAGACAATGTGTATAGTCCGTTCGAAGACTAAAATCCCGAGTTTTTTGAGAAAAAAAATAGTGTCTCTTTAATTTAGTAATTATTTATAATAGTCGCTCTCGAATTTTAAAATTCAAACAATTCAAAAAGTATTTTGAGGTTTACATGGATGTGTAATCACTACATGGACGTGTAGTGATCAAAACCATACGAGACATTCTTATTTAAGCTAGAGTAACGAGAGGGTTGGGCTAAGTTAGAAAATTAAGAGGATTTTTTATTCCATATATGTTTAGGGAATTTCTTTTTCCACCTAGTGGTCTTCTTCTAGACCTCCGTGAAAAACTCAAAATACCCTTAGGTTTCAAATGGACTCAAGTCACCTCAAGCAGGTTTTGCAAGTGCACTTGAATTAACCCATAATTTATCAAAACAAGGTGACTTCGCATGTGCACTTGCGATTCACCCATATTTCTTATTTCGCAAGTGCACTTGCGAACTTTGTGTACTATTTTAAAAACAAATGTAACAACCCTACCTCCCTTTTCTATTCAAACAAACCATTTTCTCACTTTTTACTCTAAACCCTAAACTCACAAATTTGTGCTCATCTCTCCATTTCAACTGATTTCAAGTCATCCTAAATCATCTCCAAACTCTCAAAATTGTGCAAGTTTTCTAATTTATTTTGAATAACAATACAATCTTGTAATAATTTATTATGTTAGTTTGTAGTAATTAAATTGTGTATGTTAGTGTTAGATTAGGTAAACGTAGTTGATTGGGTGACAAAAAATTGAGGTTTGATTTGTTTAGGGCAAGATGAAACCGAGATTTGAAAATGGTTGTGCATTGGGATTTCACAAGTGCACTGAAGTCACCTTGACCGCCTAAGTGCACTTGCAAATTGTTGTCTGAGTTGTTTTTTTTAAACATAACAATAATAATTATTTATTTCGTGAACGTACGAGAATCAAGACCAAAAAGACGTTTAAGACAAGGCCATCTCGCAAAGGAGGCACATGGGGTTAGGATTAGGCATATGCAGTAGCCTATGTTACGTTTTGTTTTTTTTTTTTGTTGTTGTAATATTTTTACTGTATTTACTTTCCGAACAAATTATGAATATTGTTATTTATGAACATCTATTCTTATTTACTTACCGTATTTTTACTATATTATTATGTTCGTATTATATTTTCAATCAAATCATAAAATATTTGTCTGGTTGTGAAATATATTGTGAAATATTGAAATTGATAAAATTTTAAACAAAAAATCACACAAACAGAGGAAGTTTCACAAGTGCACTTGCGAATTCATCTCGCAGCAAGTTTCGTAAGTGCATTTGTGAAGAGTATTTTTGGGTTTTCGGTGGTGAAACGCACCACCACTAGGTGTAGAAAGAAGTTCCCTAAGTTTAACCTTACATTATATATGAGGGGTGCTTTTACAATAATATCCTTTGTGATTTTTTTATGTTTTTGAAAAAATAATGTATTTTTTGGATTTTAAAACATTTGTGAGTTTTTATCTGATTTTTTGAGATATTCACAAGTATTAATTGGATGTTTTTAGCGTTCTAAAAGTTTTTATCGAATTTTTCAAAATTTATCAGATTTGAACTATCAGTTTTTTCAAAATTCTATGAAATTTTGTCAAATTTTTTAAAATACAATACCAAATTTTTCAAAAGTCTACGAAATTTTACCTAATTTTTTGAAATACACTATCAAATTTTTCAAAAATCTATGAAGTTTTACAAAACTTTCAAAAAATCTAAGTTTTTACCAGATTTTTCAAATACACTACTGGATTTTTCAAAAACTACAAGTTTTTATTGTTTTTTTTAATCCAATACTATACCGAATTTTTCAAAAAAACCGATAGTATTAATTTCAATTTTTTTGTCTATTAGAAATTAACTACTAGATTTTTCAAAAATCCAAAAAGTTACAAAATATACCGGGTTTATCAAAAAATTGCGAAATGTTTAATTCAATTTTCTAAAACCCAATAAAAATGTATATCAGACTTTTAGAATACACTACCAAAATTTTCAGTTCGCTCTTTTTTTAGTTAAAGTTTGACAAAAATGTTTTTGCCTTTATAAAAGAATTTGGAGTATTAGGTTCAATTTGAGAGATGGCAGGAAGATTCCTTAAAAATTAAGTAGAGCTAAATTGTAAATTGCAAAAATGCATTCGAACTTCCTCTACTTATTTTGTCGATATTAATAATACAGCTCAGCTGTGACTTAGAAATGCTAGCAAATACTTGATGCTAGCAATACTCATTCTAGTACATGAGTGAATGTTACTCAATAAGAGAATGAATGTTGAAGTAACTCTCAGAGTGAATGTTATTTGCAATTTTTTTATGCATAAATTTATTAATTTCACCCATTCACTCTATAAGTTTAATTTAATGACAGGTTCAATTTTATAAAATACTGATAAAAACTTAACTTCATTCTACATTTGAATAACTTGGCCAGGCCTTTTTCTAGTTTAAAAAATAAAGTACTACACTATCCACTTCTGCATGAGGCACACTGCTTCAGCAAACAAGAAACAAAGTGAAGTAAGTCTTGGTAACCTAAACAATCAAGCAACTCAAAACAGCAAGACTCGTGATGAAAAGGCCAAAGACAATTAAGATTCCTTCTCCTAAAATCACAGTAACTCATAACAACCGAACCTATTTGATCCGCAAATTTAGTTGCTGCTTGATTGAGGCTTCCGCGCCAAAAAGAAGTACATTGGTGTGAAAATCTCTCTCCTGCAAAGGTAGCATAAAGCACCTCGTGTTAGTGAACACGCAGCTCAGAAAATTTGGTGTTTAGATAGATGATGCAATGTCAGAGTAAACCAAGTTTAGTTCATGATAAACTTACTTTCCACCTTCAATTAGGCCATCTGCAGCCTTCTCTAGGAAATCCTGAACCCTTACACTCCCCTTTGGAGCAAGCCCAACAAACTCCAGAGCCTTGACCTACAAATGTATATTCATAGCACCTTCAATTAAAAGAAACGAATCCGGAAATTTTCAGCAATGTGCTTCCAAACTACAGAAACAGACATACCAACAATATAGTCTAACACCCAATTTCTTACACTTTTGCTCTTGGTTAATTTCACTTACTCTAGAGAAAGTCCTAGATCAAGAGTGTTGAAAAATGTGTTGGCATGGCAACAATTCTTAGAAGAGAAATAACTAAAACTCTTTGAACTAGAAACATACATGAAAAGTGAAATATATGAGATTAATTTATATGCACTGACGGTGTAAATTTTTACACATGCATTCAATCACATTACAACATTGTGCCACCTTCTCAGGTTAGTTTCTAAAATATCTACATGGCGTAATTTAATTGGACTGCATGGGTAAAAAAGATTTGCATAGTAGGTGTAAATAAATTAAACTTAAAATAAATGTGTTCCACAGCAATACCATGTTTTTGGTGAAAAGTCGTCCAACAGTTGTAAGACGGAAGCTGCTAAGTGAGAAGTAACTCGATCTAGAGGCGAATACCAAGGAACAGGAGAGTCCAATGCTAGATCTTTCTCCCATATGACCTTCACATGCCAAAAAAAGAGAGAATCTCTGTTTAGTCAATCAGGCTCATCACTTATATAATGCTTACTCCGATATCATATATCAAGTCTCAACATAACAAAATTTAACTACTTTTACTCCGTTTAATGTCATTCTGAAAATACCCTCAAATTTAATGATGTTACTTTTGAGAATACTCAAGAGTTTGAGATCGAGAAAATTAATTGCCCTTAACTAAATTTCTAAATGTGCGAAGCTTATTATTTTTGCTTATAATCATAAGAAACTGATGTTCACCTCAAAACCAGCTTGCTGAAGAGCTTCAAGACACTTTGTGGTCAATCTAATGTCAGGAAGCCCATCACCAATCTCAATTTCTGCCTGCAGTAAGGAATTTTGTCTTTTTAAGTATAAATAAACATAATCAACAGATAACCAGAAAGTTCTTTCGATAAATTAATACCATACCTTGATTTTTTGGTGTTCTTGGTTATTGGGATCAAAAGAATCAGTCATGCACCATTCATAGGCAGCAAAATATTGGCCAGGCTTTAACACTCTATAAATCTCTTTGTAGCATCCATACTATGCATAATACAAAAAATCCAGTGTCAGACAATACAAATTATACACATCATTTTGTAGATTCCCCATTAAATTTGTTGTTCATGTCAAGTTTTTAAACCATGGATGCATTTGCACCGCAATCTTTAATACTGCTATCAAATACAACTAGATAATTACAGTCGCAAAGACACCAAAAACCTTGACCGGCTAGACCCGCATAAGTGGACATTTTTTTAAACCTTGCATTTTGCTATTATCATCGGACACATTGAAAGTTGGTCCAAAATAATTGACAATTTATGAATGGATGTGTAGTTAGAATCTATCTATAGTATGGAAAAAATAAACAAGGATGTGAAACTAAATAGAGTGAGAAATGATGTCACATACAGCATCTGGTGCATGGCAGGTGGCTTCTATAGCATACACTGCATCAAAACTGTTGTCTTCGAATGGCATCTTCATGAAGTCGGCCTGCATATTTGATAACCACGTGAGTTATTATCAGTTTGTTGAGGCTAAGAGAACAAGTTTGTTAATGTTAAATTTGAAATAGTTTTCTAGTCAAGAGCTCTCTCATGAGCATTTCAATTATAAGCTTTTCTCTGGAAAAAAAATAAGTACCTTCAAACACAGTAAATAAAATATCCAACGTAACATTTATAATTAGCACAAAAACTTCTCAAAAGTATTGGACATTCCATTCCTTTAAACACAAATCAAAGATTTACAAAAGATCAACCTTGACGAAGTTGCAAGTCTTGTCCACTCCAGTTTTGCGATTGAGTTCCTGTTAATCAGCAAAAAATGGCCAGTGAGAATAAAGTATTTTAGAAACTTTATAGTTAAGAACTATAACATTTGAATATAATGTGGAAAATAATGAAAACCTCTTTGTCAACAAGGCTATAAAGAACTCCCCAAATAATTACCAACTAGAAATTATGCATCATTTACATATTAAATTTATGCTAGAGAACTGTAATATGCACATGTTTTCATGCTTAAACAATGCATCAAGGCTATGTGATAAAAATGAAACAACATTAGAAACAGTGACAATGTACCTTTCCCCGGGTGATCTGGTATTCGTTGTTATTCAACCCTGTAACAGATGCCGAGCTGCAGAAATACCCTTAATGATTTTTGTTAGCAAGTAAAGGTAAAACAGGGAATGGCATATGACGCGTGGAGGATGGTTCCAAATTCCCAGTAGTCAAAGAATCACACAGTAACTTGTTGTTCCAAGTTGGTGAATCAAGTCTAAAATACAAGAGCGGAACGTAAATTGTCCAGACTTGATAGTTGACAGGACAATCAAGTTTGAGTGTTTAAATACATTACTATTGTCAACTGCAGATTGCAGGAAATAATGGTTTGTTCAAATTCTGCTACACTGTAGTGTTATAGCTGGCCATTTGACAACACTTTTGTATTAAATAGCACATTGCTGAACAGTAGTGATTTGTTCAAATTCCGCTAGGCTATAGCATTGTAGTACCTCTTTTTGACTACATTGGAATGCAGAGAATCTGAATCTATAAAAGATGGATGTCCAATTTACCTGAATCGAGCAATTTCTCTTAACGGTCCCCCAATACCACACCCAACATCCAAAACCTAAAAAAAATAAAGTAAAAACTCATGAATTATTATGAAAGAACATAATATAAACAATGTATATAGACCATTTTTATTTTGCTTTATTGAACATGAAAAATTGAAAACCTTCTGTCCGGGCTTAAGACCAAGTTGTAAAGCAAGGAAGTGTTCATGTCGCTTGATGCTCTCTTTAAGAGATTCCCCTATCCACCTACATGGGAAGAAAATTATCAGCATGATCGAATTAACAACAAATTCTTCGATTTTTAAGTGCAAAAATGAAGCAAAGTGGCACCTTTGTGCAAAATGGAAAGATTCTCCCCAGCCGAACTCATAAAAGCTGGTCACAAGATCATAGTATTTATTAACCTGAAAATGTATGCGGATCTTATTATATTCTCTTTGCAGATAATCCAACTGAATATAATAAAGACTTAAATATGATATTCCCATCTAAACAAAACCATACTAGTATACAAAACGGAAGATAGATATGAAGTGTATAGATATTCCTTAATCATTAAAGCTGCAGTCAATAGATCTCAGTTGTTAGATGAAGATCACTTTGTTCACATATGAAAAGTATATTTTAAATTTGATTCTGAAATCACAAGATAAACGTATGATCTTCATCTAATGACCAAGATATGTTAACTGATGCAACTACCTGATTTTTCAACCGTACCAGATACAAATTTGACAACGTTAGCAATATACACACTATCATTTTTTTAATAATAGTATGACGCACATTTTTTGTAGTATCATAAAACTAAGATTTTGGTTGCAAAATATTGATATCTCTCACCATATCAGTATAATTAGCTTTCCTTTCTTCCTCTTGACCTCCATAGTGTACATGATACTTCTCATACCTGAACCAAATGTTCAATACATTTTATTAGGCTCTTCAAAAATAAACCAAAAATCATCATTCAACAAACTTTTTTCAAATTTTTTAACCTCATGCAACATCCTGAAAATTTTGAAGTTCCACACTGTTCAGACTAACTTAAGGTAAAACTCACCTCACATATTCATGTCTTTGTATATTATAAGTCTATCTATCTCAATCGAACAACTCACATCACAACTTAACAAAATAAGTTCAAATTATGGAAAAATATACGTGGACCCGTCCGATAAAGACTGAATGGTTTATATTCAAATCTCGTGAATGTCTAAGTTCATAAATCTCATCTCCAGCCAAGTCTAGGTTGTCATTTACAACTGTCACTCAGGAATATTCTATTAAGGTATCAGAAGCAAAATCCAAAAATGGGACTAGTTGGATAGTTTCAAGAATGCATGAATTGACCTATATGACACATTCTCCTCAATCATAATCTTTCCATGCCGGCTGACAGACTTGAACTCCAATAATATTTTTAAATAAAATTATCATTTTCATATATAAAATAGTAACAACTTGGTTTCACTATCATAATTTTAAACATAGTGAAAATTAATCCCCAAAGTTCATAGTTATCAAAATTTACAGCAAAGTTATCAGATTCAATTCCAAAACCACAGGATTCAGTTCACTTTTCCATCAATTTTTACAGAAAAGTTATCAGCACTTTTATATATTAACAAATGGTTTTGCTGTAAAAAAAATTGATTTTGCATGAATTGATTCTAACAAATTAATTCTCGTTAAAAGTAACTCAAGTGTAAAGTGATTTATGTCTGAATAACTTTCTCTAAAATTGAGCGTATGTTTTGGCTTCATGTTTGAAGCCCCCATAATTGATTATGAATGTTTATAATTGATTCCAGACATATTTGGTTGCTCTCAAGTTGAATTAATTCTACTTGAAACTAAGAATTGTAGCTTTTAAATTTAGACGTGATTTTTACACTAAAGTTTACCGTTCAACTCACTTTTCCAAAAATTTATCCAAACATAAATCACTTAATCTTCATCTCACTTTTAATTAAAATAAATTTTATAAAATCAATTCACATAATCAATTTTTTTTCACCCAGAACCAGACACACTCTGAGTTGAACAATAAATTTTATTATAAAATCACGTTTAATTTCAAAAGCTACAAATTTTAGCTTCATGTGAAATCAATTATGGAAAACCATACACACTCCGAGTTGAACAGTAAACTTCAGTGTAAAAATCACGTTTAAATTCAAAACTGTAAATTTTAGCTTCACTTAAAATCAATTCAGGAGACAGAATCAAATCTATTTCAGAAGAACCAAAAAACCTCACGAACATTTCAAAATTAATTAATTCTACGTCTCTAGAATTATCGTAAACTCTTCTAAAAGATAAATGAAAAAGTTAAAAGTTAAAACCATTTTTTTCACTTTTAAATAAAATACATATAATTCGCAAATTCCAATACATTTATACCAGATCCCAGCACCACATGATTCTTCAATAATTAGCATTTTCATGACAAAAAAAAAATGCAAACATTTTTCAGTATAACAGAAAAATCAAAAGAAGCTAAATAATAAACATTATTCGAATGGTATAAGAAAAAGTGAAAATGAAAATGCGAAAAAGAGAGAGAAACGAACTTATCGACGGCGGAGAGAACATCATCCTTTTGAATCTTTCCACCGAGATTGGAAGCCAAATCCATTAGTTGAAAGCAGTTTTAACGCAGAACTGAAAAACGACGGCGTTTCGATCTATAAATCACACAGAAAAAGTTTGTTACGTTAACTATAACAGAAAAGTTGACGAAGAAAGATGAGAATAACAAACAAAACAGAGTGTGAAAAGGACTCACGAGAGAGAGAGAGAGAGAGAGAGGGTTTTGAGGGTTTAAAAAGTGAGGGGACAAAGATATGGAGTGGCATGTGATGGAGATGGAGAGAGCGTTAGGAGAGCACGATGAGATGAGTTGGCATTGGAAAATCTGTTTTATTTTAATGGGATTGGGATTATCTACGGTTGAGAAGTTGTGAAATTGTTATTTTGATTTTAATTGAACCGTGGAGATTTCATGTTTGTGAATGGATTTGGAAGTGATAATTTAAAGTTGATGGTGGAAATTCATGTGTCATTGTTTTGTATTACTTGACCGAAAGAATCTATTTTTGAGACTACAAACAACACTCGTTTCTTTAATCTTAGATTAGATCGTATATACTCCTATTCATGGGTTGAAAATAAATAAATAAATAATCAGATGAATATGAATTGGATGTTTAACATGCATAAAAATAATCTATTAATTTATTAACACTTTTTTTAAATATATTCAATCTAATTTATCGATTCATAAAAATTTAATAGATAGATATCCATCCATCTAAAAAAAAATTTCAGTTTTTTTTTATAAATTTTTTAAGAAAATAATTTATTTTTGGTTTCATAAAAAAAAAATGTAATTTTAATTTATTTTTTTTTTAAAATGACAAAATACTCATTTTAATCCCTTAACTATACCATTGTTCCTTGAGTTTATATTAGTCCTTTTACCTTTTTTCGCGTCATTTTGATATCTTAACTTGCAAAATATTTTTATTTTAATCCTTTTTGTCTAATTAGCGACGAATTTAGCAACGAATTTCAATGTTTTTCCGTCGCTGATTAGATAAAAGTACTAAAATGAAACTTTATAAAAATTAAAGGTTCAAAATGACTCGAAAAAAAATTATGGGACCAATGTGAACCTAAATGTATTATTAAGGGATCAAATGGATATTTTGCAAATAAAAATAAGTTTTTTCGTTGAAAAATCTTTTTTTCAGTTTTTTTTTTTATTTTTTTTTTTATTTTTCAAATTTATTTTTACCCATAAAAAAATGTTCCAATTTTTCAGGAAAAAAAAGTTTTCAGAATTTTTTAATTTTGAAAACTTAATTGTTTTTTTGAATTTATTTTTTTCGGAATTTAGAATATTTATTATCAAGAAAAGTTTTTTTCGGATTTTCTTTTTCCATAAATAAAGTTGTTGTTTTTTTTTCTTTTCCTTCATTTTTTTTTCCAAAATAAATTTAATTTAATTTTATTGGAATTTTTGTTTTTTATGAAAAAAGTTTCCTGTTTGATTTCTTGAAAAAACATTAATTTTTGAATTTTTTTAAATTTTTGAATTTTTTTTCCAAAAAAAAAATGTTTCAGTTTTATGAAGGAAGAGCGAGTCCAAACCTATAGATAGGATTCTAATTTTTTACAAGATGTCTCAGCCAAAAGCATTTTAAGCTTGTATTTGACTTTTAATATTTTCTCTTATAATCTTGTTTTAGAGTGTTGTGAGAGGTAGTTAAATATTTTCTTTGGAGAGTGCAGGTGCACTGGGTTGAAAGTATAATTATTTGTGTCAAAGTAGGGACAGAGAATCAAACACGACAAGAAGTTATCGAAATGCATGTAGAAGTCGAAATGAGTAGCTATCAAGAAAATAAGTAGGAGATACTGTCATTGTAAAGTGTGAAGAAAAGTTGAATAAAAAAATTTCAATTTGAAGGCTGAGAAAATCTCTATATAATGTTCTTCTTCTTCCCCTTTCTCCAAAATCCTAATTCATCTTAAATTTCTGTAATGCGTGAATCGTCTTGCAACCAAGGTGTGGTTAATACACTCGAGTGAAGAATGAATAACAAGAGGCACAATCACTCAAAAAGATTTATTCTTGTTCATCAATATTAATTTGAACTATCCTCAAGATTTGGATTTAAGTCCAACATCTAGTATCTAGAGCACCGGCTGTGTGAATCTTGGAAAGCATAGTGTGATGAATCATCTGATGGACATTTTCTAGTAATTCTTCCAATCCATAAAGATAAGAATTATGAGAATTGGTGTAAGCAGAAGAATATTTTTTGTACTATCAAGATATTTGGGATCTTGTGAAGGAATGAGTAACGCAGATTGGAGAAGATGCTACAAATGAACAAAAGGCCTCACGTAAAAAATTGAATATGACATATTATATTACTTTCTTTATAATTCATCAATATATTGATCCTGATAACTTTGAAAAACTAAGTGATGAAGAATTAGTGAAAGAAGCATGTGATATACTAGAGAAATTGTTTGGAGGTGTAGAGAAGGTGAAAAAGGTGAGATTACAAACTCACAAAAGAACATATGAATTGCTTCAGTTGGAAGAAAGTGAGCTCATAATTGATTTCTTCATTAGGTTTGCAAAACCGGTGAATCAAATCAAAATATATGGAGAAGCATTGATATCAAGATCAGTTGTCACGAAGATCTTGAGGTCATTGGCTCCAAAGTTTCATCATATGATAGTAGCCATTGAAGAATCAAAATATTTGTCAACCTTGACAAAGGAACAACTTCAAGGGATGCTCTAATCTCACGAACAAAGAATGTCTGAAAGATCTACAAGCAATGTAAAAGTGAGGTAGCTCTGCAGGCGCAGTCTTCAAAAGAAAAAAAAGGAAAAGAAAGTTGGAATGACAACAAAGTTAGAGGAGAGTGTAACACCCTTTTAAACCTCACATATAATTAACAAATAAATAAAAAAATAAAACACATCACAAGGGTGTCACACTTCATGAAAACATACACATCTTTCTCCGTAATACGTTACCACACATAAACTATAATCAAATAATATTTAAACGCAAAGTTTACACAACGCCGAGCTTGATCAATATATCTCGAATAATCCTCATTGGTTAATAAAAGGCAATTCATCAATTTATAATATCATAAAACATCTCAATAACTTAAGTTGTAGTTGACTACAAATTAAATAACATAATAGTTTATAAACAAACGATCAACCCTAACCCATTGTTACATGAATTAGAGAAGAATTCCACTACATAAAATGATAAAATATAAGTAAACTCCATTGGCTAGCTTCTACTTACATCCATGGTCTACTCCCCGAGTATCTATGCATTATCGATTAGAGGCAACATTCAAATGTATATGCGTGAGTAATCATAATAAATTATAAAATACATATGAGAAGATAGATTGCAACATTAATATACAACCAATAAATGATGTCAACATATCATAAACGCACACCCCAAACATCATCATAAATGTCATTGATACAAATTCCATCACAAGAATCAACACACAGCCACATTACTTCTCAAGGATCAATATACAACACATAACACCAACACAATTATGCAATGTCATATAAAAATGTTATGTAAACAACACTGACTCAATGCATATGGTACTAAGTTACAAACACATTGATCCATTTCACTATCTGTTTCACCACCATAGGATACATGATCTTCCACCATGGGATCTAGTTCACTCTTGAGATGGAGTATAACAACCATCATTACCACAACCATATGTAACACTTCACTAACTCCCCTACATAAGAATTAGCTACTCCCGCTCGTTCCACCATCACATGATCGAGGCCAAAACATAATTAGAACCGAAGTTCCGAAAACATGTAGAAATAACATCATCTCATCAGCACCATAACAGAACATGTAGACAATCAACTTCGCAAACATAGTAGATATAAGAATAACAATCAGACAATTAACCTATCTCTATTATGTTATCACTCTGAGTGTTAGCTTCCTAACACTTAACATCATTTGGATACACAGTTAAAAAGTTACAGAATAAATCGTCGAAAGATAAACAAGTTTCAAGTTCAACATTTCTTTCAAATATCAAAAGAATCAACTAATTATCACGATCAACCTTTTGAAAGAACTTAATGTGATATTAAATAATGTTATCTTCCATATGCTTCGAATGAAACTCGATTCGAACTTACAGAGCCAAAGTTATGGCCAAAACTATTTCACAGTACAAAATCTAGAGAGTAGTTACAGTCACCCGTAATGATTGTTACGACCCGTAATTCTCCCCACACAAAATTTCATTTTTTTACATGCCTCTGGTACCATAATCTAGAGAGTTGTAATGGTCACCCATAATAATTATTATGGGTCATATTAATTCATCATCTCTATCTCACCATTAACACACTTAAGGTCACAATCTTTAAACATCAATCAATGAAATAATATCATTAATCTATTGTTCTAATACACATCAATCAACATAACTCATAAAACATGTCAACAATAATTTAACCCACAACAACAACATCATCAAGGTTTTCACAACACAACATATTTATACATCTCATCATCAAGATTTCACTAATTTCATGAAAATTTATGCAATTAAATATCTAATCAAGGGAATCTAAAATCCTAAGTCTACCATTCTCTCATATCAATCATAATTGAGAACCATTACCCACCCTTATCTTATATTTTATCTAGAAATTGCTTCTTCTTTTTCTATGGATGAATGTTCCCTTAGTTCCTCTGTGCTCTAGCCTATTTCTCTTTTTCCTCCAAATTTTCAGGTACAACACATAATGATCTCTTTTTCCCTTTTTCTATTATGAAGTGTCAGTTATTATGCTCTTCTTCATATACCATCACTTACTCTCATGCAATTACCTTTATGTCCTTAAAATCTTTACATATTCTAATTTACTATATATTTCTTATTATTTTAATTATTAACAACCTGAAACTATTATTTAATTAATCTATTATATTTTCTAACTCAAGGTCCTACTCACCCACCAATAATCTAATAAGCACAGTAAATCATAAAATATTCATAAATAAATATATAAAAAACATAATTTAAAAATTGGAATGTTATAACTCTCTTCCACTTAAATAATTTCCATCCCTGAAAATTACTTTATGAAAACAAATTAGGGTATAACTCTCTCATTTGATTCTCATGATCCCAAGTCAATACTCCGACCAGCTAGTCCTCCCCACACTAAATTCATCAAAGCAATATCTTTACCACGCAACTGCTTCACCTCCCGATCCTCTTTTTGTATGTGTGGTGCTTCAACTTTTAGGTTAACTCTCATATGTACATCATCCATTTATATCACATGAGAATGATCCTAAATATATCTCCTAAATTGAGAGATATGAAACACATCATTAAGATTAGAAAGCAACATCAATAAAGTAATCTAATAGGCCACCTCACCTACCCTCTGCATAATCTGGTACGAGCCAAACAAAAAGCAGTTTGATTTTACGTAACTTCAGAGATCTACCAATTCCACTTACTAGAGTAACTCTCAAGAACACATGATCTCCCTCTTGGAACTCAAGTGTTTTTCTCTTCTTATCATGATAAAACAAATTTGACGAATCTGCGAAGCTTTCATCTTACCTTGAATCCTCTTAATCTTTTCAGTCGTCTCCTAAAAAATCTCAGGTATGAGTACAACACACTTACTAGTTACATACCAATATAACATATTTATACACCTCTTACCATACAATGCCTCATATGGTTCTATTCCAATACTAGCATGGAAACTATTGTTGTAACTGAACTCAATCAACGACAAGTGGCTATCCCAAGCACCTCCTTATTCTAACACATAATTCCTCCGAAAATCCTCCAAATATTGGATGATTCTCTCTGTCTAACTGTCTGTCTACGGATGATAAGAAAAACTTTACCTCAACTTAGTTCTAAAAGCCTTATGCAAACTTTTCCAGAACCTTGACGTAAAACTCGGATCTCATCCGACACAATACTCAAGGTATATCATGTAATCTCACAATATCTTTGATATATATCTCACTAACCTCCGTAAGAATGGTTGATCCTCATCACTAAGTGATCCGATTTAGTTAATCTATCCAATATCATCTAAATCGAATCATTGCCCTTAGTCTTCGAAAACCTCGACGTAAAATCCATGGAAATGATATCCCACTTCCACTTAGGAATATTTAATGGTTGTATCATACCCAAAGTCTTTTGGTGTTCAATCTTTGACTTGACAAGTCAAATGAGAATGACAAACTCATCAATTTCTTTCTTCATACTTGACCACCAAAACAATTTCTTCAAGTCCTAATACACTTTTGCACGAGATGAATACTTAGAACAATTCTATGTCCTTTCCCAGGAATACTCTTCTTAAGTTATAGCATATCCTAAAATCACATCTTTCTCTGAACCTCATCACACAATTCTCATCAACTCAAAAATCACCCCAATTACGGTTAATCAGCAACAACCGATCAACCAAACCTAAATCATATTTCTGACCTTCTCTAATCTCTTTAAGAATACCTCTGATCTGGATCAACATCTCCAACATTACATTTTATGGATTCACTTCACAAACTAAACTCATATCTCTAAATTTTTTAATCAATTCCAACTCTCGAACCAAAAGCATTGACATGTGTAAGGACTTCCTACTCAATGTATCAACTACCACATTAGCTTTTCCCAAGTGGTAACTCAAATCAAATCATAATATTTTAGAATTTAGAGCCATCTCCTTTGCCTCATGTCTAACGCCTTATGGTCAAACAAATACTTTAAACTCTTATGATCACTAAACACTTTAAACTTGGAGCCAAAAATTTAATTCCCCCACATCTTTAAAAAAAAAATCATAACTAACAACTCTAAGTCATGTGTAGAAAAATCCTTTCATGAATTTTCAGTTGCCTATAAGCATAAGCAACAACTTGGCGGTTTCGCATCAACACACCATCAAGACCCATCTTCGATGCATTACAATATACCACAAAATACTCACTCAGATTAGGTAAAATCAATACTGAAGCACTCACCAATTTCTTCTTGAGTTCACTAAAACTTTCTTCACATGCAACATCCCTCAGATAAACCTAGACCTTTCGAGTCAACTGATTTTAAGGTAATGACAACTTAGAGAAGCTTTTGATAAACCTACAACAATAACCTGCTAAACCAAGAAAACTTTGTATCTTAGTAGCTTAGTTTCAATTCCAACACAACATCAACTTTAGAAGGATCTACCGAAATTCCACCAATCGTAATCACATGGCCAAGCCTTCAACCAGAATTCACATTTCAATAACTTGGCATAAAGCTTCTTCACCCTTAACACCTGCACCACTATCTTAATATATTATGCATGCTCTTCTTTAGATTTAGAATATATCAAAATATCTTTGATGAAGACCGCCACAAATTTATAATATGAATTGTCCCTTAAAATCTATTCACATGCAATTACCTTTATGCCCTTAAAATCTATTCACATTCTAATTTATTTTATATTTCTTATTATTTTAATTATTAAACATGACTATTATTTAATTAATCTGATATATTTTCTAACTCAAGGTCCTATATATCCACCAATAATCTAACAAACACAATAAATCATAAAATATTCATAAATAAATACACAAGTAACATAATTTCTAAATTGGGGCTATTACAAAGGCCACAACATTTTGACTGGTAGTTGATCGCGACTTTATCGTCTTATAGAATCTATACTGCAAGTATACAACCCTATCGCTTGTAGTTTTAAAGATTATCAAATCCATAGGGACTAAATATTGACCTACCTCTATCTTAGGCTACTACGTAAATCTAAGGCTAATAATATAAATGATGTTTGGTTTAGGGAACCTAACTGATTTAGATCTAGTTTAGATTTAGAATAGGGGTATCGGTATGTAATGGTCGGCTTAGGATTTAGCGACTTATCGACTTAAATTGCATTATCAAAATGTATCTCAAGGGAAGTACCCTCTTCTCACACTCTTGTGTTTATTGATTCAGATCCTATAATCAAACCTAAGTGAGCACTGCTCAGTGCTCTAGATTTTAAGTCGATGCCCAATTATTAATGTCCAGTTAGAATCTCAAACTCTCGCTTTATTGACCCTAAATTCTAATATGTGTTTTATTTTGTAACAAAACAGTTGCATTAATTACCAATAATTGGAACCGGAAAATCAATCTTTTAAAAACAGAGTAAGTCGAGGGAAGTTGCTAAACCTCATTGACTATGTGACCCTATATACCGATAACTAGATTTAGCCTAGCATGGTTACAGATTCAAATATAGCGCAATAGTAATAAACATACAATTCAGATAAAATATGCATTTCAAATAAATCGGGCATAAAATAAATAAACAAATAGATTAATTAAATAAACCTAAAAATAAATAAATTAAATAACCTGAAAATAAAATATTAGGCAGATTCCAGGTGTCTCCCACAAGTCGGTGAGATCGCCTTTAATTGCTCAATAATCCGAATGCAGTGAAAAAAGGTAAAAAGGCGCAATCCTAACGTAAGGTTAGAATTGACAAAAGTTCGCAGTAATCTCTGATGCGAAGATTACTACGAGAAAAGAAACTGAATACGGAAAATAAACTAAAATTAAATGCGGAATGGGAATTAAAATTGGCAGAGTAACGGTACTGGAATGAGGGAAATTTTTTTTGTTGAGTGAACTGAAGCAACATATATATAGACGTGTGATAGCTAGGGTTCCGAAGCTGCTTGAGAAAATCTTGCCTCCTAAATCTCCTCCGTGGAGATTGCTACGGAGCCAGCTCCAACTTGTAATGGTCACCACAACTCTTGCGTGAGGAGAAAGATTCGCCTTAGCCTTGTAACGGTTGCCCCAGCCTTTAGGGCTTGCGTGTAATGATCGTTACACCTTGTAACGTGCTGAGCTTTGTTCAATTGAAGTGGGCTAGGCCTTGTTCGTTTGAATCTCCTTTTTTATTTTTGCTTACTTCACACCCTCATTTCATGCTATGAATACACACTTCAATAAATACTCTCTTTTTGTGGATTTTGAATGTGATTTATCCGGCTTTTCTCGACTTTCTTTGCACATGCCTAATAATCGGAAAAAACCTGAAAACATAGAAAATATCGGCATAATACGAATAAAGAATAATTTATTTAATTAAAATATGGATAAAAAGCATATAAATTTGCTTAAATAATCGATACATTTTCGTGTTATCAGTAGTGGTAACCAGCAAGAAAGAAACTGGTCAAATCAAAGAATACCCTCAAACCATAATAACCACAAAGGTGGCACTGCAGGAAAAGGTGATGGAAGAAAACCTGACAAGAGTCACAATCATTGTTAGAATTGTCAAAAATATGGTCACTATTTAAGTGATTGTCTTAAAAAATAAAAAGAATCAAGAAAATTATGCAAGTATTATAAAACATGAAGAAGAAGAGATGTTGTTGATGGTCACAATGAGAGATGAAGAAAGATTCAGGGACCAATGGTACTTGGACTAGGATGCTCATCACACATGACTGGAAGCAAATGTTGGTTTGTCAACATGAGTCCCTCTATGAAGAACAAAGTAAAATTCACAAATGGAAATACCCTAACAACATAAGGTGTTGGTGATGTTTTGATTATGAGGAAAGATGGAAAAAGGTCAATAATTCCCAATTTATTGTATATACCAGGTATGAAAAGAAACTTTCTCAGCATAGGATAATTGATCGACAATAATTACAAATTGTTGGTCAAAGATATTTTCAAATTAGGTAGAAGGTTAATCTTGAAGGCTCATATATATCATAATAAAACCTTCAATATTTAACTAAATGTGATAGAGTACAAGTATCCGAAGCTGTAGCTAGCAAAGATGAATGAATATGACACTACATACTTGGTCATCTCAATTTCAAAGATATTAGAGATCTAAAGGAAGAAACATGGTTTCAAGATTACCAAAATCAACATTCCAAATAAAGCATGTGAGAACGTGTTAAGTCAAAGAAAAAAAGATTAGCTTGGAAAGGATGCAAGAAGCAAGTCAAGGCAATTCTTGAAGTCGTATATTCGATGTATGTGGTCCTATCCGGTGGATTCGATCGAGGTATCAAATACTTTATCACATTCATAGATAATTTCAATTGAAAACTATGAACTCAAATTCTTTACTGAATTCAATAAATCGACTTGAAGCAACTTACGTACATCGAGTAAGTACATCAAAGAACTTCTGAAGAAATTTGACATGTCAGATAGCAAACCTGCCAAAAATCATATGCATCCCACGTGTATTCTGGAAAAGGAAGAGGTAAGTAAGAAAGTAGAACATAAGCTCTACAGTAGGTATGATTGGCTCTCTCCTATATTTAATCGCTTCAAGACACGATATTCTATACAATGTTTGTCTACTGCCATATTCCAATCAGATCCTAGAGAAACTCACTTAACAATTGTTAATCGAATTCTCAAGTATCTTAAAGGTACTACTAATCTTGACTTGTGTTACAAAAAATACAGAGAATACAAACTTGTAGGATATTGTGACGCTAACTTCGCTGGAGACAAAATAGAAAGAAAAGCACTTTGAAGTTTCTAGGAGAAAATCTGATATCTTGGTCCACCAAAAGACAATCCACCATTTCTCTGTCTACTGCAAAAGCAGAATATATAGTTGCAGCTGGATGCAGTACTCAGATGCTCTGGATGAAAAGTCAGCTTGAGGACTTCCAGATATTCGAGAGTAACATTCCTATCCTCTGTGATAACACTTCTGTTATTTGCTTATCAAAAAATCCTATTTTACATTCTAGAGCTAAACACATACAAATTAAACATCATTTCATTAGAGACTATATTCATAAGGGAATTCTTACTTTAAAATTTATTTACACAGACCATCAATGTGATGATATATTTACAAAACCCCTTGCTGAAGATAGGTTCAGTTTCATTCTGAAGCATCTCAGTATGGAATTATGCCCAGAATGAAAAGTTTAATTCTATATGTTTAACTGTTAGAATACTATTTATTTTTGTGAACTTCTGATCAATTGTCCTTCAGAAAGTGAGAAGGGTAACTTAATCAAAATCTATCAAGAAGATATGAATGATGACTTAACTCGAGATAAAAGCATGCAGTTCACTAGAACAACACCTGTCAATCTTAATCGCTAAGTCATTCTCAAAAAATGGAAATGTGTTCACATTATGATAGAGTGAAACACTTGAGTTGATTCATTGAGGCGCTGGTCACATCGGTAACTGTTCATTGTATCTTCACGTTATCTCCCTTGTCAGCAATCATTATGTTTTTAATCATTATTATTTTCTGCATTAAACTCTCAAAATTGCATGATTTCAAGAAATCATTTTTCTCTATATATACTTCTATTTAACCTTTTTCAAAATTCACCATTTTTTAAATCATTTGTTATTTTCTCAAGACTTGCCCCTCCTTCTTAGAATTTAGTTTTATTACTTTGTCTTTTGCAACAAAAAAATCTTGATTTTCATTCAGCAAATATCATTTTCTTCATCTTTCCTTCTGTACTTCGTTTTGATCCCTTAATGCAATTATATTCTGTTTTGCCTTATTATTTTTTTCTGTGTTATTTTCTTTTTGATATATGACAAAAAGAGGGAGACGAAGATATTTTGAACATCATAGTTGCGATAGACTAAGTCAAAACATTCTGATATCATCTTTGATTTCATTTTTGTCTAAAGCTTAAAACATGAAATATCAATTCTGGAAATCAACTTGGATCCATCAGAACCTTCATCATACTCTGGAAGAAACTCTTTAGGGAAGTACAATGCCTCTAAACTTATATGAATATTAAATTCATGGGGAGACCTATCTTTATCAAAATATTTATGTTTTGTCATCATCAAAAAGGGGGAGATTGTTAGAACATGGTTTGGTTCTACACCTATTTTAGAAGTTTTGATGATAACAAGTATAGTTGATACGTTATGTTCTGACCTTGATAAATAAATATTTGTGTAAAACATTGTTGTCTCCTAATTTTTTAATGAAGAATGCAGATGATGTTCTGATTCTGAATGGAAAGGGAGAACAGGTTACAATTATGAAGATATAAGAAGTTATAATATTTTGTAAAAGAAATTCTAAGAGAACTTAAAAAGATACATGTAAAAGTAGTCTTCAAGACTATCACACTTGTTAGAAGAAGTTCTATGATCAAAAGACAAACCAAAGCACCATGCTGCACTACAAACTCTAATTCCTATATGCGATATCACTCGTTAGAAGAAGTTCGCTACGATCAAAAGACAAACTGAAAGCACCATGTTTCACTACAAACTCGTTCCTATGTGTTGGTAGCTAGTTCGTTGCAAAGACTCAAATGGGAATATTTGAAGTAACGACCAATTTCCAACAGGATCTCGTTTTTATGGAAAGAGCAATTAAGCCCAAATATCATCATTCCATATATAGATTATATGTCTCCAACGGATGAATTTTCCTGACGCCTATATAAAGATCTATCCATGAAGAGAATAACAACAACTTCTGCGCGTACAACAAAGAGAGAAATATGCAAAGAAATCATTCATATTCTCTAGTTTATAAGTGCTTGAAAAATTGTGTAAAAATCACAGTTGTGATATAACTTTTTAGAAGCATCATGAAACACACAGTTTTGTAATTGATTTTAAAGTTGAAATTCCTTGAGAAACTGAGTTGTGGTTGATCTCGAGAAGACTAAGACAGTTGTCTTGGTGAGTTGTAATCAAGTTATGATTAGTTAATTAAGACCTCGTTGAGTGAGGCAAATCACCTTGACGGGTGGACTGGAGTGGAGTAGTTTGAGTTCAAACGAACTAGGATAAAAAATAACTGTGTCAAACTATTTTAATTTAGAAAACCCGATTCAAACCCCTTTCTCGTGTTTTTTAACCTTCATATATAATTAAATAGGCTTTTGAAAAAGCCTAAACCTGACCTTTTTAAGAAATAATTCTGGTCTTGCCTGGCCTCATATAGGCTAGGCCATAGGCCCCTGTAGGCCGGCCTGGCCTATTCCCACCCCTAGATCTGGGCAATATTTCATACTTTCTTGATACCAAATTCTACAAGAGTGATAGAGGCTTTATGATGCATCAAAGAAGACATGAAAGTGAAATACTCAAAATATTTGAGATGGAAGATTGCAATGCAACCTTGACACCTGCAGAACCAAGACTACTATCGAAAGAATCAGATGAAGGTGATGTCGACCCAATACAATATAAAAGACTTACTGGATCGTTAAGGATATGTTTGGATTGGTGGAACTCGATTTAAATGGAGTGGAATGGAATGGAATAATATTATGTTTCATTGTTTGGAAAAAGAGGATGAAATGGAGGACATGATGGAATGCATTCCATCCAAATCCCTATTTTTGTTCCATCCAATTTAGGGTGTATGGGATAAAATTATACATTTTAATAAAATAACCAAACAATTGAGTGGTATTTATATTCCATCCCGCCCATTACATTCCTCTCATTATGTTCCATTCGCTCTCGCCTGTTGTGTTCCATCAATCCAAACATAGTCTAAGATGTACCGCCACACTAGATCCGATCTAGAATATAATGTATGCAATGTGATTAGATTCATGCGAAGCTAAAGATATCACACCTCACAACCGCAAAGAGGATACTAAGGTGTCTCAAATGAACTCTCGACTATGGCATTTGTTTCTCGCAGTTGGTGAAGGAATATAATACAAGTAAGGTTACAATGACTGAGTTGGTGTAGGGATGTTGAAGATAAAAAATATGTAGTTGATTATGTGTTTATGCTGAGTGGTGCATCAATTTTCGAGCTCAAGAAAATAACCGAGTAACATCTTCTTGTGAAGTAGAGTACATAGTTGTCTCTCTTTGTGCATGTCAAGCAACATAGATGGTGAACTTGGTCGAAAAATTACAGGAAGAATAATGGAGAAACCATGAAGATCGACAACATATACGCCATCAACTGCGAAGAATCGATAGAATGTGGAAGAAGTAAACACATCGAGATGATGTTTCATTATCTTCGAGAGTAAGTAGCAAATGGTAAGCTGAACTTGTAACAAGTAAAAGTGAAAATATGATTACAGACATCATGAAAGCATGTCAAACTATTCAGAAATTGAGAACTAAGATGAATGTAGATAGTTTAGACACAATGAATTATGTGTGTGCTTAAATGTAATTCTTTATATCAAAGCAAAAATTGACAAGAATCAAATACATTAAGAAGTTGTCAAAATACATGTAATAGTCGGGAGCTAGCATCAACCAAATTAAACTTAACATTTATTTTGTATTTTAGTTGAAAGTTAGTTAGTTAGTTAGAGATTGTTTGTGCAAGCAATCTCAATTATAAATAGGGAGACAATATGTCATTGTGAAGTGAAGAAAATTTGAATAAAAATTTCAATTTGAAGGCAATGAAAAACTCTACAAAATCGCTTTCTTCTTTCCCTTTCTCCAAAACTCTAATTTCTCTGCTCTTCCTCAATTCATCTTTCTTTCTTCTTAAAATTTTGTGCAACGTGCATCATCTTGCAACCAAAGTGGTTGATTCACTCGAGTGAAGAACAAGAGGCACAATCAATCAAAAGATTGATTCTTATTTATCAAAATTGGTTCTAATTATATATTCTCAAGATTAGTTTAATTTCAACATATTGAAACATTGACGTTATTGAATATAGTTTATGGTTTGTAATAATTTTCATAAAATTGATTTCTAATTATCATTTAATAACAAATGTGATTTTTTTCCGATTTAAAAGTTTCTATATTATCTTGTATTAATTAGCGTGTTCTTTTTTCTCCATAATTTATTTTTCTAACAATTTTGTCACTAAAAATGAGTTGGACTGACCGAGGCATATTAATCCAAAAGGGTGTACATGAGTTGGAAGCTCACGTGGTTGCCAAAACTTGAGAGCCACCATTCAACTGAACCGTGGTGTCTGTGAGGATCACATTAATATTATACGTACACAATTTTGGCCCACACCGCATGTGAGGTAATGATACTAAACCAGTACACTGTTCATTAATTTAGGCCATCATATTATGAAGAGAAAACAGAAAAACATTCAAATGGTAGCTAGGAATCATAGCAGTGCACTTATTGGCATGGGAATTAATGGACAATTATTACTACTATCATACTATATCCACTATCCAGTTCTGAATATAAGAAAACAATTGTCAATACTTTATTCTTAGTTTAAGGCAGCCTTCTCAAATAATATAAAAGCCATGTTTTAATTTTAGAAAAAAACCATTAAGAAAAAAATTAGATTTTTTATTTATAAAAAAGTACTATTTATTTAAATTGTAAATAATATTAAAATTATAGAAATAATAAATTATTTTAAAATATTTAAGAAAACATATTTTTTAAGGATTTGATTGTACTTGCACAAAACAGCTAAATTAATTGAAAAGTTTATAAAAAGTTTACAAATACTATATTAGATCACACTAATTGAGATTGTTCACAAATATTTTAAATTTAATAATTTAATTTATTAACTTGCTATTTATTTAATCATAATAATTTAATTGAAAATAAAAGTTTATTAATTTTTAATAAATTATAAAATCAAATAAAAGTATGTGTTTAAGATTTAGTATGTATTTGTATAAAAGGAGATTAATTATGATGAAACACATAGTAAAAAATTTACACGATCAGTGCATCACAAACCACATACATTAATTCTAAATAAAATATAATTTATAATTTGATGATCATGATTCACTGGCAGTGTAAATTTTTTTACAGTGTCAATGTATTCTATTTAAATTCTATTAAAAAACAAAAACTCATATAATAGTGTATACTATTTCTTCATAGAATATTTATTAAACTGGGGCCATTTGAATATTTATAAACATTTGTACTTAATTAGATAAAAGATGGGCTTTTGAAGGTTGCAATATGGGTCCAAGTTATGGAAAGAGATAAGGTTGCATGGTTTTGACAATGACTTATTGTATCTACGTTACTTGTGTAACACACCCTCAAGATTGAAGAATCATTAGTAAAACTCCGATCTTGTTTTGTACTCTGGTTCAAAATGATTCTCATTTAATAAAATAAAATTTATTTTAAAATGACTAATTTTTATATTTTTGTAAATTTTGCTTATACCTTAAAAAATTGAAATAATTTATTCTTAATGACTTATATCAATAAAATTTTGTGATATAAAATATATTTTTAAAATTGATACTAACCTTAAATCTTAAAATTAAAATTAAAATTAAATAAAAATGATTTTGTTTTTAGTAGTAAGATGTTGGTATGTCAAGTGAGTAATAAATTTTATATTCGATGAAAAAATGTTGAACAATTTTGAAGTGCAAAGAGACGTAGACATAGATTAATGCATTGGTTTAGGTTAATATGTAATTTTAAAATGCATTTCATATCACAAAACTTCATTGATATACTAGTAAGTCATTAAGGAAATTACCAATTTTTTCAAGGGGTAGTTAAGACCTCACTTTATATTTTTCAATGTAGTAATGATTACTATTTTTTGTACCATTTACTTTTACTATAGACACTACTTATAAATAGGGGTGTTCGAGGTCGGTTTGATTCGGTTTTTAGAGAATTCGATATCCAAACCGATTAAAATTATAAAGATTATTTGATTAATTTGCAAATTTTATGCATAAAGCCCAAACCAAACAAGCCAAGAGAAACAATGAGTTGATTGATCGGTAGATACAAAATGCAAAAATATTTTTTAAAAATAACTTATTTACTTAAAATTAATTTTCCATAATAATATAAAAACATAATATTATTAATATTTAATCGAATTATTGACTAGTCATTTTTCCCTGATTTATAATATCTAACAAGAAAAATATATAATATCAAGGTTTTGATTCTATTATTAGTCATTTGAGTTAGTATGATAATGAATGTTTCATAGCTCTACACCCAATTACCACAATGTACTCAATTTTCTAATAATAAATTAAAATTGAATAATTTGTCCACATACAATATTTCTTTTTTTTCTTCTTGAATTTGGATGATTGATAGTAATTTTCATGATAATTAATAATGATTATTTTGACTTGAGTTTCCACTTAGAAAATTGAAAATCCAATGCCCTTATCATTTGTCATTGAATTTCATTAGTTTGGTTCGATTCTTGCTAAACCCGAAAAATAAATGAAATTAAAATAATATATAACTTGATTTTTAGTAGTAAGATGTTTAAACACAAGTTTGAAGAATGATTTTACATTGGATAAAAAATAGGATATTAAACTTTTTTAAAGTGAGAAAATACATAGATTTATATTTTAAGGTTTTAGACATTATGTGATTTTTAAAAATTAACTTTACGTGGTAAAATTTCTTTGATAAAGTCGTTATGATAAATTATCCCTAAAATTTTAAAATATATGTAATGTAATATTGTATGACATAAAAGCGGACATATTACTCTAAAATATTTATAAATATGAAAATGTAATTGTATGTTGGTGTAATAAAGTTTAACACTATTACTTTGTTTTTTTCTTTAAAAAAGGCACGTAAATAAAATATTGAAGTAACATTTATCCCAAGCATAAGACATGTTTTAAGAGAAGAAATTTAATTCAAATATGATATAAAACTGATAGAAGAAATCAAAAGTCAAAACAACTAAGGAAATATGATATTTTAATTCGGTCAATTACAATGAATTTCTAAGGCTTTCTAGTAGAATAGATGATAAAGTGAATGGTCATTTTGTTAATTACCTTATATTCATATTTAAGTGTAATTTTTTTGAGTAAATGACATTTTGAATATTGCTAATTGATTAAAATCAAGCTTCATAGTGTGATCAAAATGCAAAAAAAAAAATAAATGACTAAAGTTGCAATTAAACCTAAATCTTTATATATTGGGCAACTTAATATATATATATATATATATATATATATATATATATATATATATATATATATATATATATATATATATATATATATATATATATATATATTTTGTGCAACAAACTGACTATGTAATTGTTGTGTAATTCATGCATTTATCAATTTTGAATTCAATTATAAACTGCAACCTTTCTTTGAATATGTAATTCTAATATTGAGATATGTCCTTTTCTAGGTGATGCTGGTAGCAGTGTTGTGAAATATTTCAGGATAAAGTTTTACTATTAAGGTTATGATGTTCTCTATCTCTCTTTATTGTGATTTTTCATTTATTTTTCAATATTAATTGTTGCAAATTTGATGAATTTTGAGTTGTAAAATAGATTGAGAAAATTGTAATTATAATAAAAATGTTAACAGAACATAATATTAATAATATATTACCATTTTTATAGAAGATATATTAAACTTTATAAATTAACTCTATAAAATGGTCTCTACATGAAACTTTCAGGAAGAATAATGCATTTGGTAATTGGATGTTATATTTCACTTTTCACTTTGTATTTGTAAGTTTTAATATTTGAAAATTTGATTGTTGTTTACTTTAAAATAAAAGGGCATTCCTCGCAAAGGCATTTGAATCAAAGCCAAATCTCAAAACCCTGCCATGAACAGTTGAACCAGTATTGATTAGCTTAGTACATGCTTTGAGAACAAAAGCGAAAGTGTAGTTATCAGGCTTAACACTACATCGATGAATAGTGAACACAACAACGCTGGAGGAAGTGTCGAAACCGTTTATACTTATAAAAGCATAGATTTGTTTGAGTTTGAGGGCGTTGGGGTTGGGAACTGTGGTGGTCGTACCTATTCTTTTTTTGACCATGATGTCAATCTTTTCAAATGCACAAACTGCTAATACTGTAGCATTGAAAGTTGGCATTTTCTAACATCTATGCATAAATATTGGGTAGATTGTTTACACGTATCATTCTTTGCTGAATTGTATTGATAATCGCATCTAAAATATGATATAAAAAGCTATCATGGTCAAATAATACTACCGTGTTTTAAGTTTTTTCTTTATATTTTACAAAGATTGAATCTTATATAATAGAGTTGGTGAGACCCAATTTAAACTTTTGTATAAATAATATAGATATTTACAAATACTAAAGTGGTTTAAAATTAAATGGACTCATTTAAGACACTAAAATAAGATTCTGGATATTGATGCCTAATAGCTTTTTACATGTTTTAATAACATGGTTGTAAATCGACCAAATTAGTTTATTTCTCAGGAACATAGTAATTTCCCTTCAGCCAATCAGCTAGCAAAATATATAAGAAAAAGTAGTTCATGCTTTATTATGCACTTTTCAAACCCTCTTATAGTAATTGCGTAGATTTTATTTTTTACTGTTTGATCAGTGGATGTCCAATTGATAAAAATATAGGTCCTCAAATATGTATCAGGTCTCAAAATTTCAACTTTTTCATAGGCCACTATCATCAAAATATATATTTTGGTTTTATTAACGATTTCTTTTATTTGATATATAATTATTTTATAATTAAATAACTCATTTCAAATTTACATACATATATTTAAATAAAATCTATATTATGTTATTTTCACGAGTCACTGTCAACATAATATATTTCTTAATCATATCTTTATTTTTAATTTTTTCTCCATCTCACACTATTTTTTTAATGAATTTTTAATATAATTAAATCTATATGATTATTGTTCTTTTTATAAATAAGTTAATCATTTCAACTTTAGTGTTTATATCTAAAATTTTATATTTATATTTGTTAAAAAAAATCTATGATTATTTGATATTTTATATTTATATCTTCTTTTATATATGAATACTTAATACTGTTAAATTTCTATAATTATTTTTTTTTTCAAATTTAATTATATTATATTTAAGTGTCTAAATATATTTAATTAACTTTATGTTTTTATATATGAATACTTAATACTGTTAAGTTTCTATAATTATTTTTTTTTCAAATTTAATTATATTATATTTAAGTGTCTAAATATATTTAATTAACTTTATGTCTTTTTTAAATGATTTAAATTAATAATTCGCATTTTGATTATGCAAGAGTTACACCATAAGTTATACTCGTTCAAAAACGTCACTTCAGATTAAAAATTTTTAAAATCAACCGTTGGATTGAAACATACCATCATATAAATAATACCTATAAAGTTTGAGATTAATCTATAATGATTTAGCATGTAATTGAACTACATCAAAATTAACGTTATATGAAAGTCTATTTGAACGTTAATTTTTGGATATCTTGATCGTATAGTAAATCATTATAGATTAATCTCAAACTTTATAGGTATGATTTATATGATGGTATATTTCAATCAAACGGTTGATTTTAAAAAATATTAATCCGAAGTGACGTTTTTGAGCGAGTAACCTGTAACACCCCAAATCTACCCATCAAATATTATTTAAATCAAAGTGCATAAAAGATAATCATACAAGGGATGTCACAATTTCTTCGCAAAACAACGTGCATTTAATCATAACTATACAGATACATAACACTTAAATCATGGATGAACTTATAACAATATATTCCCATTAGATCAATTAAATAGATAAACAACATGATTAAAATTCCTGAGCAGTAACAACTTGTTCTTTTATTCAACGAGAAACAACTTCAAATTATTATTATTATTCACTTAACAAATATTCACATTATTCATAAACTCAACAACTTAAACAACAACGATGATTAAATAACAACATTCATCCCCTAGTGTTACATATCGTAGCAAGACACCAATTCAAACTAACAACTAACGACTTCATAATGCTACTGAACTTCCACTATACTTCTGAGTACCGCCCATTTCCATGGTAGGAAATATCAAGTGAGATATCAACAACTATAAACAAGTATGATAAATGATATTAGATCGATTCATACAAATATCACCACTTTCAAACAATCATTAAAAGGACAACCAACGATAAGTAGCTTATAGCAACAATTTTTTGCAACAAATAGTAAGAATATAACAATGGTATAATACCTATTTCAACAACAACAATGTAACATAATAACAACAACAAACGTAATAACAACAACTTACTAATAAAGAATAACTTAGTAACAACAACGAAACTTAAATTAACACAACATAACAACAACAACTTAATAACAACACCAACTTATAACAACAACAAATTATATCAACAACAACACCACGACAATCAATAAACAACGAGTAATAATAACAACTTCAAATGCAACTCAAATGCGACTCAACTATGCACATGCATGGATCCATATGGAGTAAAACTCCCAACTTAAAATAATGCCAAAGTTATTGAGGCATTTAACAAGGCATGTTTTAACTTTCAACTTGCTAATCCAGTTAACGTAAGAAAGCATAGTCAACATAAAAATTGCCAATCCAGCTAACTTAATAATGCAATGTATGCAATGAGACCTCAACTTAAACAACAAATACACAACAATGCGACAACAACATCATACAACAACAACTTAAAATATGCATCAATGACATTAACTTAGATCAACACCGGTCATTCGACCTACAACTCAAGCATGTCCATAAATCGACGATTCAACTTAATCAACATTGGCCATAGCCTACAACTTCATCAACATATCAACAACAAGTTAATAACAACAACTTAAAGCAAACATACGATAATTACTACACAACTTAACTATTACGAATCTACGCTAAAATGTCTTATTTAACGCTAACGCTACTTATTTATTAAACATCTTCTACTAAATTAATTAATTAGTCAACTACTTGATTTTCCATTAAGAAGATGCCTATATTCACATACGTGAGACCGCTCCATTCTTCAACCAACCAATAATAACTACACGATATACGAAGTCCGACAATTTCCAACTAATTCCTTAATCGATTATACCGATTGAAATCGCTAGATTTACTATTCGACATTGTTTTCAATTTCTATTTAATTAATCCACTAAAATTAGCTCTCTAATTATTACTAAATTAATTAATTAAACTACTTAATTCTCCTTCTAAAGTTGCTATTGACAACTCTAACGGATTCGAAGTACTTAAATTACTAAACAAATCAAATATTTATTTATGATTAAAACTCTTAAAATATTAAACTAACTATATTATTCTTATTATCATTATTATTAAATAATAAAAGATATGTTATCAAAAATTGTATCGTGTCTCAATGTAATTACTACAAATGGCACAAATTAGCTCATGGTTTACTATGCATACGTATACTGTTGTCAAAAAATTCTTTAATTAATGACTAACATGCATCACTTCACTTGGTTATGTCATGTTTCTTTTTATAACAAACCACTAGTAACACTAAACAACCATAAATAAACAAGTATGAATAGAAAACAAACAAGGCATGCAATGTATCCTTGCCAAAACGTGACGTCCATCACGTGGGATGTGCTCCATCACAATCGCCCCTACCGATCGGCAGTGCCTCTTTACGAGAGTCACACTTTTCCAATTTCTCTCAGATCAATTTTCTTCACCACATAACCACATCTCTCTTGTGTTACAAGTAGTAACAGACGGTTAACTCCATCATTATTCATATCCACACCAATACAACAACGATCATTCACACGACAATAATCAACGAGCAATAATTTATTTCCAGAAAATCAACACAACACATAAACACAATCAATTTCCATGGCACGATTCATACACCCTAACCCCACATACAATTCATCATAAACCTAGTTATAGAGATCGAACCCCACCCTTACCTTAGATTGACGGTCTCTCTATAATTTCCGATTTGGCTTTTCGGTCTACAATTCCTCTCCGACGACAATTTCCTTCAAACCCTTGTTCCTCTTTTCTTTCTCCCACGTACAACTTTTCCTAAAAAAATTACTAAACCCTTATAATCCTCCTTTTATATCTCTTATAATTAAATCCAATTTATAATAGTACTACTACTAATAATAATATTATTAGTAATAATAATAATAATAATAATATTATTAGTAATAATAATAATAATAATAATAATATTTTGTTTTTACTTGGGCTTAATGTTCACATCTCCTCAATACTTTTCACCACACAACAATTCAATTTAATTCAATAATGATCTCATATAATAATATTATTTTTAATATTATTTTCTATATTTTCTCATCCATCAATTAAATAACACCAACTCGCAAATAATATTCTAATAGAAATTCTCCGATTAAACCAACTAATCAACTAATACCCATAATTCGCTCTTCTCCGAATAATTTCAATTAAATCAATAATATCATCCTTAATATTATTCTTTCGATTTATCCGACTAAAATCCGACTTAATAATTCAAATTTGCCTCTAAAATAATAATATCGACAAATCCAATTATTCCGATTAATTTCTCAAACTTCGTCTATACCCAATAATTAAATCCTTCAATAATTTAATTACCTAATTAATTAAATTAGATAACCAACCATTCCATATATATTTTGCTAATAAATGTCATATATTTTAACAAAATATAGTTTTCTCTCACATGAATAATCAATTTCATATATAATAACATATACGGTCAAAGAAAAAAAACCGTGACTTGAAAAATTAAAAATATATATTTTTAATTAGTACTATTTATATTTAAAATAAATAACATTATTTAAAAATGATCAATCCATAGCACTATTTATATTTACTACTAAAATTTACTATCAAATTGAAATCATTTGAAAAATTTCTAATTATTTTTGTAGGTTTATTTAAATTAAATAATATTCTATTAATTTAAAATAAATGATAAAATTAACATTTTTAATTGAAATAAAAGTATATTCTATTCTTTTAAATTAAGGGAAAAATAAATATATCTAAAAAAAAAAGTAGAAAATATAAAATAAAATAATATAAATTTTATAAGTATTAGAATAAATATTATACAAATACTTACAAAATAAAAATTGTTTTTTTCCATTTTGTTTAAATTAAATTTCTCATTATTTATTTAAATTTTTTAAATTTTTCATCATTCATTTTAAATTAAATAAAATAATAATTTTAATTTAAATAAAATTTAGACAAAATGAACGATGATAAATAAAATTTATTTTGTTTTATATTTTCTACTTATTTTTTAAATATATATTTTTAAATTATTGCATTTTTCATATTATTATGTATTTTATTTTTTAAAATATATTAATTTTTCCTTTAATTTAAATGAATAGAATATAATTTTATTTAAATTAAAAATATATTAATTTTATTATTTAATTTAAATTAATAGAATATAATTTAATTTAAATAAACCTACAAAAACAATGAGAAAAATTTCAAATAATTTCAATTTGATAGTAATTTTTTAGTAGTAAATATAAATAGTACTAATTAAAGATAATATTTTTTTAAAATTTTTCAAGTTCACATGCTTTTTTCTTTGTTATGTTATTATATATATGAAATTGATAGAGAAAAAAAATATATTTTGTTAAGATATATGACATTTATTAGCAAATATATATGGAATGGTTGGTCTTGTGAAAAAAGGAATCATTTTACTAAGATGTTTTTTTATAATAGTCATTAGATTCTAAATAAATCATAGGTTGTAAATGAGTGTAATACTTAGTGTAACTAATTGGTGTAATTCGATTTCTCCTTATATATATATATATATATATATATATATATAAGGAGGGATCAAATTACACCCGAAGAGTTACACCATGAGTTACACTCGCTCAAAAACGTCACTTCGGATTAATATTTTTTAAATTCAACCGTTGGATTGAAACATACCATCATATAGATCATACCTATAAAGTTTGAGATTAATCTATAATGATTTACTATACGATCAAGATATCAAAAGATTAATATATATATATATATATATATATATATATATATATATATATATATATATATATATATATATATATATATATAGAGAGAGAGAGAGAGAGAGAGGAGGAGGAATCAAATTACAGAAGAGTTACACTTGTTACATCCACGATTTATTTTAATTTATCGCTGGATTGAAACATACCATCATATAGATCATACATATAAAGTTTCAGATTAATCTATAATGGTTTACTATACGATCAAGATATCCAAAAATTAACGTCAAAATGAAATTTCATATAACGTTAATTTTGATGTAGTTCATTGACATAGTAAATCATTATAGATTAGTCTCAAATTTTATAAGAATGATTTATATGATAACATGTTTCAATCCAACGGTCGATTTTAAAAAATATAAATTCGAAGTAACGTGTTTGAGCGAGTGTAACTCATAGTGTAACTTGATCCCTCCTTATGATTCATCATACTATGCTGGTTATATCATTATCATATAATATTAAAAATTGAAAAATATGAGTGTGAGGAGTTTATTTTACGATATAACAACTCATGAAAAAAATTGGATGAACTATACTATGCAATTATAAAATAATGTTTAAAAATAATAAGCAGGATATTTACATTTACATACACTAACTTAAGTAATATTAACTAACTTAAGTAATATTAATAGTGTTTTTTACTAAAAACTTCTTCAATTATTATGATATTTATATTATTTTTTTAAGGATAATAATAATCCAATAATTTGAATTTGAAAATTTTAAATAATTTTTTTGAAAAAAATAGATGAAATTTTAATGAAAATGTGACTCAAAATTAATCACCATAAATTTTTCATTAAAGATTTATTATTATTTTTAACAAAGATATCTTAAACAAAATCATATCATTAAATTATCACTTCTATTATTATTGATTTAATTATTTTCTATAAAGTGACAATAATGAATCTTTATTATTAGAGTACAATGGAACCCAATCCCAAGGTTAAGGAAAATAAGTAATGGAACCCAATCCCAAGAAAAGCCACCAAACTATAGTGTTCCAGTGAGGGTGTACACTAAATAACCCAATTGAACCAACTGAGTTGCCATGGACACAAGTGAATCGTAATGGAAGCTTAGAGGCAAGGTGTCCTACAAGAAAAAGGATGTGGAGATTCAAAGGCACAAATGGTTTTGAGCTCTTAGGAATGAGAAGGACCTAATAGCACACATTAGGTGTGCCATGATTATCTCGTGGAATGTTCGAGGTTGAATAAAGTAGGTAAATACAGGAAGATAAAAACCCGTCTCAATACCCTACATCCTAATGCTGAAATCCTTATAGAAATGAGAGTAAAAAAGCAAAAGGTCGATAGAGTAAGAAATAACTTTTGTCAAGCTTGGTCCTTTATTGATAACTATGAGCATCATATTAATGGTAGATTAATTATAGATCATGTGGGATAAGAGCAAAGTTCTATTAAAGGAGGAATCTAGCACTGATCAACTTATTCATTTGGGTATTTACAGTATCACAGGTGATGTCAAAATATGGTGTACATGTATATATGCCCACAACACTCTTGAGAAAAGGAAAAACCTATGGAATGACATAAAGAATATAGCAACTTCTGTGCAGGGCCCTTGGTTTTTAATGGGTCATTTTAATAATGTATTACATCTTCAAGATAGAGTTGGGGGAAATTGTATTAGAGATAAATATAGATTACTCTTCTATTACTGTATTAGTTAGATTGTTTAGTTAGTTCACTTTCTCGGCCTTAGATTTAGTCTTGCTGAGCTGTCACAAATTTCAGCCTATATATAGATCTGTTGTAATGATTCTAATAGCAATAAAAAGTGATTTAATTCTGTTACAGTTTCACTGCTTTCTATTCTCTTAACATGGTATCAAAGCTAGATTCATCGTGAGCGTGCCCGCTAAAGCGCACTTACGATTCTTCTCAAGGCGCGATTCATGAGCAAGGAGACTCGACTCAAGCTCATCCAACGAACACATATCTTCTTTGTTGTTGATCGCATGACAATTGAATTGTATTCTTGTGAGTGCATCAAGCACTATTTCAATTAGGTTTCGAAGGGAACAAGATCACCGATTGAAATCGAGCTTCACGATTTCACGAACACGAACAAGAAACTCGTGATGGTGCGAGAACCTTTGGTCAAGTAGCGTAGCTCGATCGAAGTTGTCTCGCCGTAGCAGAAGAGTGAAGTAACGATGAACCTCACCATACTTACCACGAATAGTGTAATCCACCGCTTACTAAACAATGAATCGAAGATCGTCCGAGGAGCCGGATTAGGCGCCCCAATCGAGAATTGGATTGGCGCCCGGTAATGTGATCGGTGCCGGAGAGGAGGCGTGGAGGTACAAGCGTCGTCGTGATGAATTGTTGAAGCTTGTGTCCTCGATAACGCCTTCAATTTGTTGTTTCCATCAAGTTCTTCTCATCAAGCTTCACCGAGATGAGATGTGATATTGACATGAGGAAGGAAATCTTCCTCAAAATTGAAAGGAGATGCCATGGAAGCCCTAGATTAAATCTAGCTCAATCATCACCAGCACCGTCATAGTCCACTACAGATGCTTCTGGTGTGGATTCTAGTTCTGAATTTCCTACTGATACCAGTCATGTTACATCAAACGCTGAGAATCAAGGATACGAAACTGTGGTGGATGTAATGGTGGAGGTCGTCTCGTGGTGGTGGCCGATTTGGGAGAGTTTCATGCCAAATTTGCCGCAAATCTGGTCACGATGCATCTGTCTGCTACCACAGGTATTCCTATCCTGGAACTCCCTCATTCAATGCTCCCAGAGCTCCATTCAATCCTTATGCAGTGCCACCTCGTGCTCCTACCTATAATGCGTATGGTTATGCTCCTCCCGTGCTTCAGCACCACCAAGAGCACCTGTTCCTCAAGCCTTTATTGCAAGATCTGATCCTAATTTCAGCAACCAATGGTGGTACCCTGACTCTTGCGCATCTCACCATGTGACACCTGATGCTTCAAATTTGTCTGATGCCTCATCTCTGAATGGTACTGAACAAGTGTACATGGGTAATGGCCAAGGTTTGTTAATTAACTCTGTAGGTTCTATGACTTTTCCTCACAAACACAACCTAATTCTTCTAATTCTCACTAAACTTCGCTTGCCTCATATCACTAAGAATCTCATCGTCGCAAGTTTGCTCGGGATAATCGTGTTTTCTTTGAATTTCATCCTTAGTTTTGTCTTGTCAAATCGCAGGATTCTTTTGAGATTCTTCTTCCTAGCACTGTGGGAGCTGATGGTCTCTACAGATTTGCTAATCCTTCTATGTCCAAGCTTCAGCCTAATAGAAATAGAATTTGTAATAAGCCTAGTCCATCTTGTCTAAGTACTCTATCTGCAGCAAAATCTATTGAACATTGTAATGCTGATCTTTGTAATACTCCTTCCACTATGAATAAAAGTATTTCAAATTTTACTGAGCCAAATTCTGTGTCTACTACTAATCCTACAATCAATATAACTATCTCAGATTCTAAATATCATCTATGGCATTCAAGACTTGGCCATCCCCATCACCATGCCCTCTCTGAAGTACTCAAACTATGCAATATTCCTCTCCTTCCCAAACCACCAAATGCTCTATGTCTTTAAGGCAAATCACGACTTCCTTCCTCTTTATCAACTACCATTTATCACCATCCCTTTGAGTTAGTTGTCTGTGACTTATGGGGTCCAGCTCCTTTGTCATCTTCAGGTGGTTATTCCTATTTCCTAACCTGTGTGGATGCATTCTCTAGGTTTGTTTGGGTCTTTCCACTCAAACTAAAATCTCACACCCTATCCCAATTTATTCAATTTAAAACCATGGTAGAACTTCAGTTTAATTGCAAAATTAAAACTGTCCAAAGTGATGGAGGTGGTGAGTTCAAACCTTTCACCAAGTACCTCACCAACTTAGGTATTGTGCATAGATTTACCTGTCCTTACACACACCATCAAAATGGCATAGTGGAAAGGAAACATCGTCATATTGTTGAATCCGGTTTAGCTCTTTTAGCACACTCCAAACTCCCAATGCATTATTGGGACCATGCCTTTGTCACTGCAGTCTTTCTTATCAATAGACTGCCTAACACCTCTCTTAACAATTTGTCTCCTTATACTATTCTAATGCACAAATCCCCTGACTATTCTTGTCTTCGTGTATTCGGATGTGCTTGCTTTTCCATTCTTAGGCCATATAACTCACTGATTTTCGCTCAAGAGTGTGTGTTTCTATTCTCAAGTCACAAAGGTTACAAATGTTTGGCCAATGGCACTATCTACATCTCCAAGGATGTCCTTTTAATGAGGGTAGATTCCCCTATCTAGAACTGTTTTCCCATCCCATCTACCTCCCCTCATCTCACTTATGGTATACTTTTGCCATGCCACCTATTATGCCTCCCATCCAAGCTACCCTTTTGCATCAAGTTCCTCCTACTTCAACCACTATGAATCAGCCCCTCCATACTCCTATTTCTTCCCCTGTAACCCAAGGTTCTCCTGTGAAATCTAGTTCTCCTTAGGATCGTGACTTGATGCTATCTCTAACAATAGTTTGGCATCTCCTCGCCTCAATCATGGTGACATAACGAAAACAACACCATTTCCCCTTTCTCTCAGCCATCTTCTGCCTGACCAATTGGTTTCAGCTCTCCTCATGCTCCTGTGTCTCATCCAATTTATTCCCTTAATGTTCATCCTATGCAACTCGGCAACTGGATTGTGCAACCTGGACAACCCACCCTTATCTTAACCCACATGGAACCTACAATAAACAAGCTTTGGCTTCACTCGGCCATGAAGGATTAATTTCGCACTCTTGAAAATCGACGTGGAACTTGGTGACTCCTATCTCAGGCTATTGGTCAAGTGGGTTTTTCGTGTTAAGGAACATCCCGATGGCTCCATTCACGATATAAGGCTCGCTTAGCCAAAGGCTTCCATCAAAGGGTGGCGTGACTTTCTTGAGACATTTTCTCCGATTGTCAAACCTTATCAGAACTGCTAACTCGTTTCAAATAGGTGGTTTATTAGGCAATTGACATCAACAATGCCTTTCTAAATGGCATTCTTGAAGAAGAAGTTACATGGTGCAACCACTGGTTCAAGTCGATGGCAGTCCCTTATCTCGCAAGTTTAACAAAGATTTATATGGTAAAGCAGGCCCGGCCTGGTTTAGTGAAAGGTTTTCTCCTCAAGTCTGAAGACAAGCAAGTGTGATCCTAGTCTATTTTTTCTTCACGGATACAACCATACCGATTTTAGTGTATGTGGATGACATAATAATCACATGAAATTCTCCCTCTTATATTGCTAATCTTATCAAATCTCTCAACACCACATTTGCTCTTAAGGACTTGGGGCAACTAGACTATTTCTTAGGGATTCAAGTGAATCATCTTCCCAATGGAGCCTTACTTCTCTCGGTCCAAGTACATCACCGATTTGCTTGCTATAGTAAACATGTCCATCGCTAACTCTATGCCCACCCTTATGGTTTCAAGCAAGAAACTCTAAATGTGGTTCGTAGTCCTGTCGATCCCACTTTTTCGGATCGTAGTTTGAGCCTACAAGATGCAACATTAACTGACTGAACTCTCTTTTTCTCAATAAAGTTCGCAATTCCTTTCCAATCCGTTAGAGGAGCATTGAAAGTCGAAGAGGATACTTAGGTATCTTAGTGGGACAGTTCATCATGGTTTACTCATTCACCGCCTCCAAGACCTTGCCTCTTTTAGGGTTCCGTGATGTCGACGCAGCAGACGATGATAGAAGATCCACTGTGCTCGTGTGTTTTAGGTCTTAATCTCATATCCTGGTGGTCAAAGAAGCAGCAACTTGTGGCAAGGTCTAATGCTGAAGTCGAGTATAAAAGTATGGCTCAATTAGTCGAATCGATTTGGATCCAATCTCTTAATCGAACTTCACAATTTGATTCTAGAATTATCTGTGACAACTTAAGTACAGTCACTCTGGCTCATAATCCTATTCTTCACAATAGGACAAAGCACATGGAGCTTGATATTTTCTTTGTTAGAGAAAAAGTCCTCAACAAAAGCTTGACAGTTGCTCATGTTCCAGCTCAAGATCAATGGGCAGATGCCCTTACTAAGCCACTTTCTGCTAATAAGTTTCTCCCTCTAAGGGACAAACTGAGAGTTTACAACACAAAGGAGCTTCTAAAGGCACCCTTGGTTTCTAAGGGGGACTATTAGAGATAAATATAGATTACTCTTCTATTATTGTATTAGTTAGATTGTTTAGTTAGTTCACTTTCGAAATGGCAATTGTTAGATCTAGTCTTTTTGTCACAGATCTCGACTATATATAGATCTGTTGTAACGATTCTAATAGCAATAAAGAGTGATTCAATTCTGTTACAGTTTCACTACTTTCTATTCCCTTAACAAATTGCATTCAGGAGAGAGAATACAAAGACTTGGCTAGTATGATGGATAAATTAGTTATGTATGCAAAGGATAGTGAAGTGGACTATTAGACTTGGTCTAATAACCAAAGTAATGATCCAATTTACTCTCAAATTGATGTAATTCTAGGAAATACTAGTTGGCACCGATGAGTGTGGGTAGTATTCGAAGATAATGCATGTTGGAATTTTGACCATGTTTTGCTTAATTGGCACGCCATAAAAAGTGTGCGTAATCAAGAAGCTTTAAATTCCCTAATATCTTGACTAAGGAGGATGACTTCTTAACCTTTGTAAGTGCAGATTGGAATGTGGAGATAGCAGGGAGGCCGATGTATAGAGTGTGGAAGAAGCTGCAGAGATTGTAGGATGTTATCAGAGTTAGGTGTAAACCTTATAAAGGTCGGAAAATGAAATTGGTTGTTGCAAGAGACAATCTGAACAAAGCCTAGGAGGAGTTTATCATAGACAAAATGAATGTTAGTAGAATTATGAAAGTGAAGAATTGTATTATGGAGATTGGAAAATTAGCTGATATAGAGGAAAATATTCAGAGGCAAAAAATGAAGATATACTAGCTTAGGCTAGGTAGCAGTAGTAATGCCTATTTCTATGTGAGTCTGAAGAGTAAATATAAGTAGGCTCAGACTAACAAAATTGTTGACAGAGAGGGTAATACTCTTGTTGAAGAATATAAAATTGAGAGAGAAGTTTATAGGTTTTATCAAGACTTAGTAGGAATAGTGTCTAATAATTTGAAGAAGATTGACATTGATGTCTTGAGGGAGGGGAATCAAATTAGCTCAGAGAGTTCTAACAGTCTTATTTCTCCTGTTTCTAAACCTGGGATTTAGAATGCTTTGAAGAAAATGAAAGATTTATCTGCTTCTGGGGGAAGATGGCTATGGAGTTTGTTTTTACAAGAGTGCTTGGTCTATCATTAAAAGAGACATCGTGGATGCAGTTAAGGACTTCTTTGAAAATGGTAGAATATACAAAGCTGTGAACAATGCCATTGTCACCATTATCCCTAAGTTTGAGGGAGCTTGCAAGATCAGTGGTTTTAGGCCAATTTCTTATGTAACTATCCCGGTGAAGCTTATTTCTAAGATTTTGTTGTGCTGGTTGGGGAAGGTGATTGGTGAAGTAGTAGATTTGAGCCAAGCTGCATTTGTGCTTGGGCATTTCTTGCATGACCATGTGCTTTTAAACGCTAATCAGATCTTGATAAAAGAATCTCTTTCAAATTTCAACGACGCTAATTTCCTTGGTTGTTTCATTTGCAATGACTATCAATAAAAATCAAAGACAATCACTCAAACATGTTGAAATATATCTACCACAATCAATTTTTCTCATGAACAATTGAATGATGTCATATCAAGGGTTACTTCAAGAAAAAAATTGAAGATATTGATGACTAATGATGAATGTGAAAATATATATAATTGCAAACATAATCTAAATGATCTACCAAATAATTTTATATTCAAATAAAAAATTAAATATCAATCATTATCAAAATTATAGAATTTTTTCTAATATACTTGGCAATATAGTTGCCTATTAATATTAATAAGACATTTATTTGTTATGTATTTTTGTATAAATAATAATGTCCCTATAATAGCTAACTCGTTTTCTGATATATTAAGTGTGACTTAATCATTAGATCCTGTTAAACATATGAACACTACTCCTAAAGTATTATTAGTCGAGTTTTACTGTGAAGTGAAATAACATTAAAATATTGAGACTATTATGTGAATAGACTGATGACCACATTTCATGAATCATGAATAAAGATGTATCAAGTCTTCACATAGACATGCATATTAGAAATAATATTTATACTTTATTGATCCAACATGAGAATACTACATCGAATATTATGTAAGTGTCACAAAAATGTATCAAATGTTGTAAGTATTTTCAATCGAATGAATTTCATATATAAATTATGTTTTCAAAAAAACAAAAAAAAAATTAAAAAAAATTAATTTAGCTTTTTATTAAAATATTGTTTTAAAATAAAAATACAATGTGTGATAAATATAATGTGATAAAATTTATATGTATTAAATATTAAACTTTTAATAGATATGTATCAAATATTAAACAAATATTAACAATATATATCAAATTTTAATTTGTAAAGTTTATCATTTTACATTCTAATAGATTTTAATTTAATTTTAAAATTCATTATTACAATGTATCAAATAATAAAAGTTCTAAATAATAATTTTCAATGTACCAAATAATAATTTTTTAAATAAAATTAATTAATTAATTTTTAAATTAAACTGAAACCTATATATATATATATATATATATATATATATATATATATATATATATATATATATATATATATATATATATATATATATATATATATATATATATATATATATATATATATATATATATATATATATATATAACTTATTTTAAAATACTATTTTGTTATTTATTAAGATAATATATACATCAAAATGAGAGATATAAGCAAAACAACAAATCTGTTCAAGTGGCAAGAGGTTTGAACTTTAAGGGATATATTCTTGGTTTGACATTCATCTCATTCAATTTTTTGGTATTTAAAATTTATAATTTTCAAGGATTCAATAGATATCTACTAGTTTTACATTATCATTCAATAATAAATTAATAATCTATCATGTCATTAATATTTTTTTATAAATAAAATAGTGATGTGTTCTGAATCCTGATATATTATTATGATTGGTTAATATTGTAAAATTAATTTAAATCGGAGCATTATCACTCATTTTCACTTTAAAGTTTATAAAAAAACAAAAAACCATGTAAAATTAAAAATAAATAAAAATAAAAATATTAAATTCACATCAATGAACATTAATAAAAATAAAAAATAAAAAAATATTGAGTCAACGCGCCACATATACAATTTTTACACCTTTAGATCTCTCAAATGATAGAATTTTCGGGTTATAAAATTGATAATACAAAAATGTTTAGGAAGAAAAACATAAGTTGCCTATATGGGCATGGAAAAAATGCTATTAACCTTAGATGTTTTAATTTATTTTGATACTAGTATATCGTTGGTGTTGATTATCGTTTTTTTCCGATTAATTCAATGAATTGTCGAATTGGGTAAAACCCTTAAAGAACCAAATTGTTAATTATAGAATAGGAATAATATTATAGAATATTGAAATGACTTCTAAAAATTAGAAAGTTGATAAAAAAAACAATCCCTAAATATAATGAAAATTGATAATGGATGAGATGCGAATCCAATCATTCAAATCCATTTTGACATAAAATAAAAATACAAAAAACGGACTTTACTCCATAATAGACCATTGTTTTATTTAAGTTGGTACAATGGCAGGTAATGTCTTTGTTTGGTTTTGAATTTCAACAACTAATTATTACTTAAAAAAATAATAATATTAATAAAAATAAAATTTATTTTCGGTCGTGCTTTTGAGTTGGAATTGAGTCTTAAACATATTAGTGTTAAATCTGTGGAGAGATTTGGTGTTTATTATAATGTTGAATGATTCGAAGATTGTGATGTGATTAGTTGTGAGAAGTTTTTCTGTGTAGCAAAATTGTGCGCAGATAATAGTTGATTTGTAAAAATAATAAAAAAGTAACAAGTAGTGAGTATGACGGCAAAGGAAAGTGGTGAGTCTGTTGAGGTAGAGGGATCTTGAGCGTCCGATTACACTCCACCCACAGCACAACATAACACAAACACGAGTGAGTGCGTTGGGTGGGTGCCAGCCAGCCAGCCAGCCAGAACCCCAAACTTTTCTCTATTCAGCTCCCGGAGCCACCGATCGATCACTATTTTCTTCTTCTTCTTCTTCCTTCCTCGTTTTCCGATTGCTTTTCTGCTACAATTTCTTCATATCTCAGCTAACCGAATTTTTTAGAAACTGAAATCAAACACTCTTGATTGGTTTTGGTGATAGATCCAATCACCGATTCGCGATCTGAGTAAATTTAAATTTAAACCCTAGTCATGTTCGTGAGATTTTTTTTAGGATGAGAGATATGCTCAAGAGTGGTAGTCTTTCTCGTAATTCTACTGGTAGTAGTAACACCACCTCCTCTAAGTCTGCTACATCTGCCGCCGCTGCGTTTAGGCTCTCTTCACCTCAACAGTCCTTCAGACGGTTAGGATTGTGTTCTCAGATTTCTACTTCTGGGGAACAATCTTCGCCTATTGTTTTCCCTGAAAAGCGTGGTAAAGTTAAGGCTTCTAGGAAGGGTACGGGTACGGGTGCTGGTGGTGGTGGTGATCAGGAGGGTGCGGGGAAGAGTTTTGAGCATAGGATTGATATTGGAGGTGGTGGCGGTGGGGGTGGAGGTGGAGATGAGAAGTCTGATTTGTTAGGGTATGTGGTGTTTTCTGGTAAATTGGTTTTGGATAAGAGGAAGATTTCTGTAAATAATGCTCAACAAACTTCTTTTGATACTACCAATCAAGCCTCGGTGGATGCCAAACTAACAAGCAAAGCTTTACTTTGGGGATCTCATGTGCTGCACCTTGATGATGTCATCTCGGTAATGAGTTGCTTGCTTCAAATACTTTTTGTGATGAACTAAACAAACTTTTTTTTTGTCGAGTAGCATAGAGTCTGAAATTCACCTTTTAATGGGATGTCGCGGGTTCCGACCCGTGTCCTTGCATTTGACGTCCCTATACAGCTACCAACTGAGCTGCCTTAACGGGACAAACAAACTCTTTTTAGGTTATAGGGAAACAAAAGAAATATGACTAATTGGTTTTAGTATGTGATGTGTTACTTTTAAACAGGTTTCTTATCATGCTGGTCTCAAACATTTCACAGTGCATTCGTATCCAATCAAAAAGGCTTCCTGTGGTCTTTCTTGTTTTATTAAATCTAGAAGGAGTCGCAAAGACTTTCGTTTTGTGGCTTCTACAATAGAAGAGGCAATTCAGTGGGTTGGTGGTTTTGCTGATCAACACTGTTTCGTTAACTGTCTTCCTCACCCTTTAGTGTCTTCCAAGAAGCAAGCGTCGTCTGAATTGTTTCAAACCGATACACCTCCGGAATTGCTCTTCAGATGCAAAACTCCACCCAAGATGCTTGTAATTTTAAATCCACGCTCAGGCAGAGGTCGTTCAAGTAAAGTTTTCCATGATACGGTGGAGCCGATTTTTAGGGTATGTTACACTCCATCCTCAGTCGTCTAAGCTGTATGTACGTTTGTTTTTAAGTCCATCATTGTGTTTGTAACTTTGTATGCATATTTGGCGCCATATTCGAATTTTGCAATGAAGTCAATAGCTGAAGGACTGATAATTATAGCAATATATTTATATTATGTTCTAATTTTCGTTGTTTTGTCAACATATTGTTCTTTCATATTATTATTCATATGCAGCTTCAGTTTTTTATTTCAATACTGCAGCCGTTATAGTTGAACTACTTGCATTACTTTATATATATAAATATAAATATACCATGCAAGTGGAAAGTTGAGTGAAGCAGCTTGTGATTTATACTTTGACAGCTTGCTGGGTTTAGATTGGAGGTAGTCAAAACAACATCTGCTGGTCATGCCAGAAAACTTGCATCGACTGTAGACATCAGCACTTGCCCTGATGGTAAATTCACTGCCTATAGTATGGACCCATGTTAGTTGTAGTTTTCTTTAGTACTTCTGAAATGTTTAATCTTTTTTTTTTCTTGAAATTTTTCCTTCTTTCAGGAATTATATGTGTTGGTGGTGATGGGATAATCAATGAGGTCGGCACACTATTTTAATTATTCAGCAACTTTTTCTCTGTACTTGCTTGTTCGTTTCAAATACTTGCTTCTTAGTCCTAAAGGGCTTTTCATCTATTGTCTTGATTGGATATAACAGGGCGATAATCCATACCGAGAAGAAAATGCAATGATAATCCAAACATTGAGAGGCTTGGTTCTCCCCAATTTTCCTACCGAGTCTATCTTACTCTTGATCTCTATCCTCTTATATCGACATATATCATAACATAATAGAATTTTAGCCCCCTCCACTGCCCTGCCAAATGCCAAGCTAGTAGTTAGTTATCAATGGTCACAACATATCCCTCTTACTTATTTTAGCGATACGAGGCATGCTATTCAATGGCAGCAAAGTAAAATTATAATCGTAAGTGGTAGAATTATCGAAAATCAATGTAAAAGTTTCCCTTAGGACTTCATATTAGGTGTTTCAATGGATCGTTGTTTCTTCTTTTACTATTTTTTCTGTTGCACTTTTCCTACCATTAAGGGAACAGCAGATTGCTTTTATTTCTAAGCATTAAATACTGATACGGGAGAGTTTTTTGATTGAGATAATTGCTAAAACGACAGCAATCTCCAAATTTAGCTGAGTTTGGATTGGAAAACGAGTTACAAATGTAAACGTAGAACTGGAAAAAGAAAAGTCTTAACAGATTTTAGTTTCTTGCCAAGAAAATACAGCATCCTTAATTTTGTTCTGTGGATTAGCACTCAACTAATTAAGGGGCTGTTGGAATACTTGACAACTTGCAAAAGCATGGAAAAATATCCTTTTATCCCAGCCACATTGATTTTTAAATCCAAGATTACCTCATAGAATTTGAGAATAGAAAGAACATTAACAAAACTTTGTTTTCCTCTTTAAATAAGAGGCTACAATTATTTGCCAACTGTGGGTGAGAGAACATGATCTCATCTGAGTCAGCTTTGCTGCCCTTGATTAATCCCTGTCAAAATCTATGAAAATTATTCAATGGAAAACTAGAAATAAACAAGAATGGAGATGAAAGATTCCTTGCCTAGACTTGTATCATAAAAAAATAATTGGATATCTATCATATCATTATTGTCTATGTTTCAATATAAATAAATAATTGTTCCTTTCACTACAATTTCACCTGATAGATTGTTGCTCATGGATATTTTTCCAATAATATAGGTGTTGTTGTTCATTATTCCAACAAATATGGTGTATATCACACTCCATTATATTTTAAACAATCGTGCTTTAAGGTTGTGATTTTCAGCAGGAGTAGTGCTCCTTCATACTTTGAACACACACACCCCGACAGACTCATATATAATATATATAATCATCGTTGATGATGGACAAGTTGTATGATGTGGCGGTTTATTTGTAGGTTGTTAATGGTCTCCTTAGTAGAGACAACCAAAAGGAAGGAATATCTATACCTATTGGAATTATACCAGCTGGTTCTGATAACTCACTGGTATGGACTGTTCTTGGAGTTAGGGATCCGATTTCTGCAGCAATGGCTATTGTGAAGGTAGCATTATTTTGTTTTTCTACTCAAATATGTGATGAGAATCCATGTGTGTTAATTGAACAATTTTAGCAAGAAAATAGACAATGATATGATAGCTTTTATTATATTTATATCCAATCTATGTCTTGCTTCAGCCATATTGTCTTTGCGTGTGTCTCTCTCTTAGAGAAATACCAAGAAAGGGAATTGAACAAAATGTGATTAACATCTTCTAACTGTTTGATCATGCTAGCAAGCCTCCTAATATTTTTTCTACTTAATGTACTATTGTGGATCTTTTATGATCAATTTGTTCATTCGTTATAATTGTACGGCGTTTTGGTCAGTATTTTTTTTAGTGATGTTCTTCTGTTTTTTTTATCTTTTTATATCAATCCATTTTAACACTATCTTATAGAATAATATTCAAGTTAAAATCAAACAGGAAAGCAGTAGTAAGCATTAGAAGTGAGGCACAGTATGACTAAGATTTGTTGTTCCCTTAAATGTGTATAGAGGGGATTTCTTTTATACTTTATTTGGGATATACTACATATTATTATTTGCTCTGAAGTATATCTGATTTGTGTAGTGAATGAATTCAAGATGGCATGCATCGTACTTGTTTTGGTATAAACAAATGTACTTTTTTGATTGGAACGACACTTCTATTTTCCATGTCTACAGTTATCTAGATTTATTGATAACATTGATACTTCACAAACTCTTGCAGTTACCTTATATAATAATGCAATTTCTTGGTTCAGGGGGGCCTTACCGCCACAGATGTCTTTGCTGTTGAATGGATTCAGAATAATAAAATTCACTTTGGATTAACAGTCTCATATTATGGTTTTGTTAGTGATGGTAAGTTGATGGCATATACAAACACTTTTATACTGCTTGGTTTTTAGTTATGTGCCAGGGTTCCTTGCTTCTTGTAGCCCCAATTTTTAGAAACTGTGGTTTAGGTTAGGTTCATATTTTGCAGGCCATGTCTTCCTTGAGAATATTTAGCCATAATTAGACTTAAAGTAGAGTTGGTCAAGAACCAATCATTCCAGAAGCTTTAAGGATTCCTCACACAAGAACCATTTAGAATTGTAGTGCATACAATTCTCAGACCCACCCTAACATTGTTGAAATTCAACTTTTGTTGAAAATAATATGGTCTCACTAATTAAGAGAACATGTATTATTTAATTAAAGCCACTTATCCTTAATAGATCATAGGAGCATTTGGTAATAAGTAGAGTAATGATATGAACTTCTGTATGCAATATACATGGACATGTTAGGAAGTAGTAAAAATGCGGGTTGGGGCTGAGGACTGAAGAAATTGTTAGGAAGAAGGAGGCGTTAAAGTGCTGCATTTAGGCGGCTCTGTAGATTGTCCATTATTATCTTGACCACATTTTCATTTTGAAGTCTGTAACCTTAATGCCAATTTAACAGTAGACACTATGTGACTGATAACATGGAGAAAAAAAATAAAAGTGAAAGATAAAAGAAAAGTCAGGGGTACAATAAAGAGTCGAGTTAGCAATTGAAGGAAATTATTCAATACAGTGGCACGATTATTAAGTCCGTCTTTTGAATGGGCATTAAGTATTTATGTCTAATGTTGCAGTGTTGGAACTTTCTGAAAAATATCAAAAGCGCTTTGGCCCACTGCGGTATTTTGTTGCTGGATTTCTCAAGTTCTTATGCTTACCGCGATACAGCTATGAAGTTGAATATCTCCCAGCATCAAAAACTGAAAGAGAAGGAAAGCTTTCTGGTGAAAGGGAAGTAGTAGACATATCAGAGCTGTATACTGACATTATGGGAAGATCAAATAAGGATGGATTACCCAGGGCATCTAGTCTTTCAAGTATCGACTCAATAATGACTCCGAGTCGGATATCTGGTGGAGATCTGGATACCTGTAGTAGCACTCATGCTAGCACTGAACCTTCTGAGTTGGTGCGTGGCTTAGATCCAAAGTCAAAACGCCTATCATCTGGAAGGAGCAATATCACATCAGAGCCAGAAGTCATCCATCCTCAGCTGCCTCTGTCAACAACTCCAAACTGGCCACGAACCAGATCTAAGTCAAGAAATGATAGAGGATGGACTGGATTGACCACCACACATGATACCTCTAAATGGGGAAATGCAACAAACGACAGAGAGGATATATCATCTACACTTTCTGACCCAGGTCCTATCTGGGATGCTGAACCAAAATGGGAAGCAGAGGCTAATTGGGATGTGGAAAACCCCATTGAGTTGCCAGGGCCACCAGATGATACCGAAGTAGGATCCACGAAGGAGGCCGTGCCTCATTTTGGAGAGAAATGGGTTGTTTCAAAGGGTCAGTTTGTTGGCATTCTGGTTTGCAACCATGCTTGTAGAACTGTTCAGAGCTCCCAGGTGGTTGCTCCCAAGGCTGAGCATGACGATAACACTCTAGATCTGATCATGGTTCATGGGAGTGGAAGGCTGAGGCTGGCTCGATTTTTTTTACTTCTACAGATGGGCCGACACCTTTCACTGCCATATGTTGAATATGTGAAGGTATTTGCATTAATAATTGTTTTACTCCTTTTCTTAGTAGACGTTGGAAATGACTGCTAAACCATTTTACACATCTACATTAGTAATGATTCAAGTGCACTGTATAGTGATGGCTAAACTCGTAAAATCTTTAAACGAGGTACTATATTTCAACTTTTGGCCTTCCTTTTACGAAGACTACTGTTGAGAGTTGTGATCCGTTTCAAGTAATATTACGTCCACTTCAGTTCGTTAGAGAATGATAATCTTGTTTGGCATATCTTGCCATGTTATTTAGTGTGTAGAAGCTGCACGTTCTTTTTTTGCCCTGGTAACAGGTGCGTCTATATATGTTGGAGTTGTATAAATTTAGTGCCCATTTGGATGCAGGTAAAGTCTGTCAGAATAAAGTCTGGAAAACACACTCACAGTGGATGTGGGATTGATGGTGAGCTTTTTGCACTTAATGGACAGATAATTTCTTCTTTACTTCCAGAACAATGCAGGCTTATTGGTCGCTTCCGTATATGATTAGTGTGATTACTTTTCAATTCTTTGATGGGTTTTGGTTAGCTCATGTAACTTCTCCTTTATGAATCCTGATTCCCAGCTTGTCCTTGTCAAATTCCTTGTCACTGTAACAGCTGAGCTTTGTAAATCCTTTGTTCCGGTTATATGTATCTGTTGTTGCTTGATTATCCGTCTTTTTTATTTATTTTGTTTTCGGAAAAAGAAAAAGAAAAAAAATCGCACATTTATGCATTTTCTGCAACAAGAAGCTGAATGTATTACTAATCTCCATTTCCTATAATTGATCATTTGATTCTTTTATTCTAATGCTTTTGATTGTGATCCTATTTTTCCATATCTGTAATCTGATATTCAGTGAGTCTGCAATCTAATTCCACAGCATGGCGTGGAATTAGGAGATGATTTTTGAAAAACAGTGAGTGCCACATTAACTATTCTTGGCCTAGCATTTGTATCAACAGCAGGTCGTGAGACTTCAACGGCATTTTTTGTAATTGATTCTATAGAAGCTCACTTCGATTTTATAAGATCATCGTTCAACATAAGATTATGAATTTTTAGTTTTCCTTTATAAATAGGAAAGCGGAAGTAATGATACCAAATGAAAGACTATATCTTTAGTTCTTTGATGAGTAATGGCTCTAAAATAACAACTGGACTTTGAAGAATCACCGATTTGTCCAAAATAACAAACATAGCAGATGTAAAGGATGCAATGAACCTCTCATTGCGTTGTGATGTCATATGCATATAAAACATGAGAACAAGTCGTACTAATATCTCTTACAACCAGGATTCAGAATTCACGGCTAGTGGTGTACTTCTGCTAATTTATCATAAGATAATAATTTAGATTTCCACTCGTCTATCTATACAAGGAGTTTTTCTTTTGGCATCATAAATTTTAATTTTACAATAGTGGAGCACTCACGTTCATCATTCAATTTTTTAAAATTATTTTAAATATTTATACCAATCAAATAATTTTTTTCTGAATATTTATGCAATTCATTAAAAACTAAGATAGATTCAAAAATCCCACAATATATTTCACCTTTAATTCTAAAAAATAAGGAGCATTTTTTTACACGACACCCTCTTATATATATCTAACTTCTTTTTTCAAAATGTTCCCGAAATTTTCAGTATAGTTACAAAATTTCGGTAAAGAAATTAATTACCAAGAAGTTTTGTATTATTAGATTTGAAATAAAAGAAGTAAAAAGCATTAAGTATTTTGTATTTTCTTATATCATGTTATAATATTATGTGTAATGTTAGAATGACCCCATAATTTACAACCAGATCGTATTTACATATGGTTACATGTATATTTGCTTTTTAAATAATTTTCTTTTAGTGTAGATATATTTAGCCTCATTCTAAAACAATAATAATATTTTATATAAAATATATATTATTGAGTCAAATATTTTAAATATTAGAAGAATTATAGATATTAGTTTATTATCGTTTTAAAAATATTATTTTATTTTTATTATATTTTGAGAACAAACATGTATACAATAAATGAATTACTATATATGAAATTATTTTTTAATTTTATTTAAAATAAAAAAATAAATTATAACTATATTTTTAAAAATTATATTTACTTCTGAAATAATGTCAATATTAAACAAAATAAGAAGATCGGAACTGGTATAGTGCAAAGGTTTTGTTAGTGAACAACATCAATTATAAGTCTTCCCCAATACAATAACAGTCTATTATATAATATATCAATGCATTATTAGGTCCAAATAATAATAATTATTCCTTTGAATATTAATATTGTATTCTATGATTTTTTTATTAATATAGTATATACTAAAAATATATTTTTAAAATTATTATATTATATATTTTATTGAAATATATTTTTATATATATACTAAATTTTATAAATCATAATTTTTGCTTCATATATTCTATATATTTTTTTAATTTAGACTAAATTTATATACTTTAAACATCTTTCTTTATGATATTGAATTTTGCATAATATCAATATTGAACAAAATTAATTTAAAAGATTTTATTTTGTTTTAGTAATTTTATAAGTTTAAAAAATATAATTTTAATTAAGAAATTAAACATAATTAAAAAATGTATTTTATAAGTTTTATTTAAATAAATCAAAAACTTTTTCTACGTTTTCCATATCTTTATGTTAAAAGAATTAACTTGTCAATTTTTTTAATTGATTTTCTTTGTATTGGTAAAAAAATGTTCTTTTTATGAAGTGGTAAAAAAAATAAATTTAATAACAACAACCAAGTGTTAAATTGGAATATTGTAATTTTTTCTTGGTAGTGTTTAATTTCATTCTCTTAATAAATCTAATACAGTATTCTTATTTTTATTACACTATTAATTATTATTATTATTTCATTTTTATTACACTATTAATTATTCTATTATTACGAATTAATCATGTAAAATAACTTTTTATATAAAAAATTAAAGTAAAAAATAACAATATAAGAATAACTGAATAATCAATACTATATTAGATAATGGAGTTGTTTGATTGTGTTTTATTTTCTTTAATTTTTAAAAATAATTTTATAAACAATAATATTAAAATTAGATTTAAATAATTGTTATGAAAATATAATTTTTAATTAAAGATAAAAAAATCAATAAAAAAATCACAGTAAAATAGTATTATATATTATTATTTAATAATTATATGATTTAACAATTCAAATTTGAAATATTACGTATTTTAAGATAAATTTTTAATAATATAAAATTATTATTTGTAATGTGAAATCTTACCACTAATACCAATAAAAACATATGCGATTTAATATAAAAAAGTGTGCGTATTATAATTTTGGAAAATCAAACTAGGTTAATGATTTTATTTTATTAAAAAATGAATATTGTTAATAATAAATTCTAATATCATGTATACTAATATGTGTAACTTATATATGCATGTATATTAAGTTTTTTTGGGTCATAATTAGTATCAATTTTAATTTTTTAAATGGAATTGATAAATTTATTAATTTTATCAAAATATTAAAATAATTATGATAGTAATCTATTTTATTATATTAGAAATAGATTGAAGCAATTACTTTTTATATTATTATTAAGTAACGTAATATTATTTATAAAAATTGGGCGGAAAAAATGTAATTGATTAATAATATAATATAAAATAATTATTATTATCCATATCCATGAGTGAGTAGCAGATAGAGAGATAGAGTGAGAGAGCGGCACAATCAAGCAAGCAAATCCCTCACAGAAAGAAACATACGCAACAAATCGAGCATGATGAGCAGGACGAGCAGCACTCCAATTGCAACAATGGCGGCTCCGTTGCCGTTCACCAACTCCAAGATTCATCGAAGCAGGAGAATCGCGACGACGAGGATAAGGTGTGACGTGGGAGAAGAAGATTCATCGCTGAAAATTGGAGCGCGTGTTAGGGTGAAGGTTCCTCTGAAAGTGTATCATGTTCCGAAAGTTCCAGAGGTTGATCTCAGTGGTAGAGAAGGTAACATCAAACAGAACGTGTCTATTTGGAAAGATAAGAGAATTTCTGCGAATTTTCCTTATAAGGTTGAGTTTGTTGCTCAAGATATTCAAGGGCCCCGTGGTCCTCTCAAGTTCGTTGCTCACCTCAGGGATGATGAATTCGAATTACTCGAGTAATTGATTATTTCTATTACGTCTTTATTTCAAAGTTAGATTAGAGGCGTTTCTGTCCTCTAACATACAATACAATGTATCTACTATATATTACTAATTCATTTTCACTATCTATTTGCATCTTCATTCTTAATCATCTAATGTGGTTGGTAATGAGTGGATATGTGAGGTTACATTGTGAGGTCTGTCATGAGTCATCACTTTCTGATTCATTATTATATCTGTTTTAAAGTTACATTGTGAGGTCTGTCATGAGTGAGTAATCTTACAGAGTAAGTTCAGTAATGAATGCAAAGAAATTATTGTTAACTCAAATCCAGTAACAAAATTTTTACAAATCTGAGAAGAAAATAAATCAAGCTCGGTGACAAAAAATATTGCATAAATAGGTGTAAGCAGAGGAAAGTGTCGCTACAATCTCAACATGAGCTGGTCACTCTTGATTGCAAATTATTCTGTGCATTAATAAGATCAGCTGACATTGATGAAGGTATTCTGTGACGGTTCAAAATTCTAGAAGTGGCGATTTTTGCTGCTTCACAGTTCAAGACAATGACCCTATTGTCGTCCAAATCAAAATGCAAGCTGTCTGTGTTACAGTTCTCAACAAGTTCGCATAAGTGTTCCAGATTGTCAATTTCTGTTCCATTCACCTTCAAAACCTGAGTATCACAATTATCATATTAAAGCAAATAGGCAATAAAAACATTCATTCCAAGTGAACAAAATAAACTTGTAACAATCATCACAATGTACGTCAGGGACGGATCCAGACATTACATTTGGGTGTGGCTAAATATAAAAGAAATTATAAATTAAACTATATTAAAAATAAAAAAGTAATATTTTTTAAAGTAATACATTTATAATGAAAATCATCTATCAAATATGAGAGATTAAAAAAATATAGAAGTGAGAGAAAAATTTGAGAGGTGGTGACAATGTTTCAAATACCAGATTAAATCACCCAGTCGAATCGAGAATCAGATGAATTATTGGTCTAATTTGATAGCTGGACCAAATAATCTATTAAACCAACGAGAGCTGGCCAGAATTGACCAAAACTAATAAAAATCGATGAATCCATGATTTTGGAAAAATGTCAGATTAAATGCTTGTTGTTTTCCTTAGACAAAACGACTTCGTTTTAATAATTTTTTAAAATAAAAATAAAATAAAAATAGATTTTGTTCAAAATTTATTTGGAACATTTTTTCTTTAGAATTAAATTTATTAGACACTTCACTTATTTTGTTATTTAGCTTATGTTGCAATTAAACATTTTCAAAATTTATGTTGATTTGTATTTTATACTATTTTGTTGTTTGTGATAATTGTGTTTAAAATTATAATTTAAATAATAAATTTGTAAAATTATAATATTTTGAAATTTAGTAGATGTCATGATTTTTAGAAATCGAATCATCGGTTTGATTGATTTAGCAACTATATAGTTTTGTTAGAGAAACTAATTTATTCGATTGAATTATCGATTTATTCAAATGAATTATTTGATTTACTATAATTTAGTCATAAAGTTGAATCAATGACCATGTAATTTAGCAACTAAATCAATGACTCACCTTCTTCAATTTGATGACGAGTCTAATTTTAAAATATTAAAAAGAAAAATAAAGCATATATATATATATATATATATATATATATATATATATATATATATATATATATATATATATATATATATATATATATATATATATATATATATATATATATATATATATATATATATATATATATATAAAAGTAAAAAATTAAAATTTGGTGTGGCTATAGCCACAGTTAGCCACAACATGGATCCGCCCATGATGTACGTAGAGCTTCTTCGTAAGAAAAATATAATACTTATGAACATCAAAGGGATAGACCATTCGTTTAGACCGCTTTTGCTAACAAAGACATCTTTGAAGGATGGCTCATAGGTTTATTAATATTTCTCTAGTTAATTTCACTAAGGACAGGATAAGAGTTGGACACTGCATCTATACTGCTGATTAGAATTTAGAACCTACTATACTATCAGAGATTTACTCATTTACAATCCAAGCCTGACATAGATTAGAAATGTGACCTAACTAGTCCATTTTGTGGAGTTGAGTCAGACCTATGAAATACGAACACCCCGAACACGACACCAACACTAACACGGCGACACGGATAATAATTAAAAAAAATGAATAAATTAAACGTACAAATGTGGATGTAGGTGTCTGATATGGACACACCTTTTTTCATAGGTTTCGGTGCTATATAGAGTCGGACCTAAAATCTAATATGGTTACAAAGTTGTACAACAGAAATGTTTTATCTTTGTCAAAACATCCCACTCAGACATGTGCTTAAAAATAGCTGAAGCATTAACAAGTTGCCACCTACCTGTAAGTCTGCAAGACGCTCATATCCAGCATTGATATCATCCATCAGGACCTGAAATCAGTAAGATATTTATTAATAAACCAATGCCAAAACCAAACATCTGCGTTAATTTGCTAAACCCGACTAATTTCGAATTTTTAATGTACAGCAATTTACCATCATCTTATATTAAATGAGGTGATTTAATTTAGGTTTCCCCCTGTAACTACTAGTTGAATTATTGCCAAACACTTGTGCCTTGTCTTCGCTCTGTCCAAAGTATTTCTATTTGAATAGTTTATCTGAGTTTTAACTAAGATAAATATACTTTATGTGACACTCACGGCAATGATCTTTAAAATGGCGGGTACTATGTTGTAATCTTAACAAAAGAAATACTATTGGAAAAGAAAAAAAGTGAAGCACAAGGGAGACAATAATCCTCTTGCAAGAGCCTGTGAAATATGAAAGCCTGAGCAATCAAGGAAGAAACAGTGGATGGTGGACCTATGCCTATCTGGGCCGTAACAGGTAGCATGTCTGGCATTGCAATCACATAACAAAGATACTAATAACAAACATATGTTCTGCAAGATTTACATTATAGTTAAAAAGATGCTAACCTGTGATAAAATAACAAGTTGTTGATTTTCTTTCTTGGGCAATTCCCTTAAAGCCCGTTCACACAAACGACGAGGTGAAGCATTATACCAGTCCTCCCCATACTCATGAAGGTATGGCTGAGTGAGTGGAACAAACACCAGACCAGCAAAAATGTAATAACTTGGAAGTTTATCGAACTGATGAACTGGAACTAAGGGTTGAATCTGAAATATAGACAGTAACACCAACAAAACAATTATTCAAAAGCAACTTTATTACTACACAATCAATTCTAACAGTTGCAAGTATACCAAAACAGTAAAAGCACGCAGTGAACAAGAACTACACATAACAAATGGATCCATAGCAAGGTCAATATGATGTGAATAAACATGCAACAGGCCGTTTGTGTTAGAAACTGGAGAATAAATAATTTAGTTGGTGTAGCACAGTACAGAGGGGTCCAGTATACATATAAAACTTACAGGTTGGAGAATAATACTGGGTTCAATCTCTTGGCCGTCACGCAGAACTCTGACTACTGCTTTTTCATTAAGCTTCTTCATAGATACCAGGTGATCAAATGTTATCCGCTCTCTGTTTCTGAAAGGAACTGCATCGTATATGTGATATAAACATCTATTAGTTTGATTCTTACGGTGCATGATTAAAAGAAAAGACAGGAATTCATCATATAAATGAAATAAATTTCATGTTTCTTGCAATCTTAAACCTTCCCATATTACATATCACAGTCATGCTTGGGGTTGGGACTTCTCAAAGGGTGTTCGTAGAGTAGAGTAACTATGAAAATCCAATAAAAGGAATTGAAAGAACATACCTGTACCATCATTTGCTATAGGCACCCCATCAAATGAAAGTATAATATCATCTTTCTTCAAAACCTTGTATGCATCTGAAAGTGGGTTTATTTTGTTTACAAGGACCCCAGTCATGCCAGGTTGCATACCAAAATGGTTTCTGAGATGCACATTTTCAGTAGTCTGGCACGACAAACCCAGGGAGCAAAATCCAATGTATTTTCCATTTTCTTCTACACCAGATATAAAATGCTTTATTACCGGTACAGGTATTATGTAACTGCAACAGCCAATATGAAAAAAAGTCATCTATTATGCAGAAAATATGTTTTATCAGACCAACAGAATGCCAAATACTTCATGATAGATTGATAGCTTGCATGGTTTATACATTCCGGTCTAGTAATTTTTAGGAGTAATTGATCTCTCAGACTCGGTCGTATCACTAATTCAGCTCTATCAAGATTCAAACTAAGTGAGGATCTATAATGATCAGTATGAAAATCTCCTCTTATATTATCTAAGCTCTTATTTTTATTTGATATCTTACTTGTCAAGTTTTCGAAAAGTAAAAAGACTTACCCTATATTCTCAGCACCAGATAGATTTTGAAAAGCAACACCAGCAACCTTCTTGCCCATAATAGCAGGACCACCACTATTCCCTGGATTTATGGCTGCATCAATCTGAATGGCCATAAGCTGTGACGCACCGTGCACATACTGAGTCGGTTCAACCCTAGAAACAACCCCTTTAGTTACCGAAATGGTATCACCTCCTTGAGGATACCCTACAACAGCAACAGCTTGTTGCAGAAAAGGAATATCTCCAAACTCCAAAGGAATCATTCCATCCCAAAATTCATCAGAGTCAACAATTAATAAAGCTAAGTCACATTCATGACCAACTGCTTTAACTTGTGCTCGGTACTTGTTTGGAGATCCATGTTTCCTTACCAGTACAAATGAATGATCAGCTACAACATGAGCATTGGTAAGAATCTTTCTACCCGGAATTACAAACCCTGCATTATTATGTAATATGATTAATTAATAACTGATTATTTCAATCTATATTTGATTAATTAACTAACTAATATAACTACCTGAGCCCATAGATTCACGCTGAGACTTGTTCTGCCACGGAAGCAAGTAGTTAGGACTGCATGAAACGGTGAAGATTTTGACAACGGAATTGAAGGCAAGCTCGACTGCTGTATTGTTATTAGTATGTGTGAATGCGGAGTTGCGGCGAAAAAGAGACTTCTTCCTTGCTCTTAAGGAGGATGGTGAGTTTGTGGAGTTTGTAGAATTTGTTTGTTGGGTTTCAGTGTTGGGAACAACAAGTGAAACTGAGTGTGAATAATTTGCAACAGTGAATGGTGAATGAGGATGCAAACGAAGGTGTTTGAAAGGATGGGGAAGGAAGGCGGAGGAAGAGGAAATAGTCCGAGCTAGACGGACAAATTTACTCATTATTCAGTTCAGCGGCCGCCACGGTACAGCAGCAGAGGGTGGTTGGTTAGTTAGTTTGCCACACGGCGGCGGGGCAGGGCAGCCGGGTAAACAAGACTTCACAGGATTAATACTTACACCATCTCATTATCTGCTCACACCCCCCTTTACTTTGGGTTGGGTTCTATTGGGTGTGAAACTACAAATTTCATTAAATAATTAAATAATTTAAAGTTGGTATTTTATTTTAAAATCTACACTATTTCAATTTTCCTTTAGAGAGGAGATATTTCCGAATGAATTTTTCAATCTACTTCAAAACTAGCCATTTTAATTTGCATTAAAAAATATCCTTGATGGCAATTAACTAAATATATTTATACTAATCAATCAAACCTTTCATTCTTTCAGGTGGCATATGAAAATTTCAAATTTGAAGGGTAAACCTCATTACCAGGTAATGCTGATATTTTTCCTAAATTTGTCCAATACCCTCTACCTCACTTTTATCTCTCTCATTCTCACACCAATTTCTCTCTAAAATATTTACTTGCCCTCAAATGAAGTGTGGACAAAACTAATATGTCCGTCTTCCACCTCAATTTTTGGATTAATACCAATTACAAAATTATATCAATATTATCAATTATTCACTTGATTTATACTTTAATACAACCGTGTTACAACATCATCAATAATAATTTATTTTTTTAACAAATCATCAATAATAATTTAATCAATTTTATATATTTATTTGTGTGAAGTGTAGTACATCATATACTCATATATTTTTCAACATAATTATTATGTATATCTTGAAAACTATTACTATCTGATAAATTAAATTAACATTTATATGACAATAATCGTTTAAGACAATTTCTTCTCTTAATTCATACATATTTTTATATACATTTCTTAATCATAACTATATAACATTTATTTAATATATATATGTGAGATATTGGATCGAACTCTATTGGATTGAAGGATGCTAAGATTATTAGCATCGAATTGGGCTTGTTTGTTATGTCCAATTGGTTAAGTTAGCTTGTACCCTAAGTTAGCTTGTAATGGGTATTTGTGATAAAAGCCCATTAGTTTAGTACGTTAGGTTTATTATAAATAGCATACTAGTCTCTCATCATTGACACGCAAATCCTAATTTAGGGTGAGAGGGTTATTTGTTATTCTTGTATACTTGTAATCTTGTTTTGAAGATAAAGGAAAGAATAGCAGTTAATAACCAATCCTTGTGTTCATCGTGTTCTTCATTCTTTTTTCCCCACCTTGCAACAAGCTTATATATATTTGTTTCAAGGCATCTGATTCACAACAAATTGGTGCGGTGAGCGTGGAGAAGATGCCTTCGACAAAGTATGAGATTGAAAAGTTCACCGGAGTGAACGATTTCGGCGCTGAAGATGAAAGCCCCACCGGTTCGCAGGTTGTTTGAAGCGTTGAAGGAGAGTCACCATGAACGAAGAGTTAACGGCAAAGAAGGCAATGATAGAGAAGCCCCCAATTTTGTTGAGCCTTGGTGATAAGGTTCTTCGGGTATCAAAGGAGACGACGGTAGGGTTATGGGTGAAACTTGAAAGTTTGTACATGACTAAATCGTTGGTGAATCGACTCTACGAAGCAAGCTTTGTATTCATTCAAGATGATTGAAGACAAAGTGTTGGTGATTGGATATGTTCAATGTCGATTCTTGATCCGGAAAATATTGATGTGAAGATTGATGATGAAGATCAAGCCGCTGCGATGCTGCCGCCATCACATGCCCACTTCAAAGAAACTCTCTTGTATGGAAGTCTCGACTTTGAAGAGGTTCAATCACCAGATTCAAGGACTTGAATGAACGAAGGAGCATAAACCTTCGACGGTTGGTGAAGGTTTGGTTAAAGGAAAATTCTTGCGAAAGGATAATAAGTTCGACAAGAAGAAAGGTAAAAGTCGCAAGTTTTACGGTGGTGAAACATCTAGTATTCGATGCTATCATTGTAGAAGGAGAGTCACACAAGAAAAGTGTGCCCGAACGCCGAAAATCATGGAGGAAAGGATAATGGCAATGCAAGATGATTTCGACTCATCCGATGTTCTTGTGGTTTCAAGCAAAGAACTCGTCGAAGGAATGGATTATGGATTCGGTGCACTTGCACATGACTCCAAACAAAGACTTGTTCGAGGAATTATGTGATCAAGATGGTGGATCCATATTGGAAACAACAAAGCTTGCAAGATTGCGGTATTGGATCCGTGAGATTCAACTCCATGATGAGTCAATAAGGTTATTGATCAAGTCGTATGACGATTCAAGAGAAATTTGATTTCTCTTGGTGAATTCGACAAGAAAGGATATGTTTTTCAAGGAGAGAAAAGTATCCTCATGAGGGTCGGGAAGTCTTGAGAGCGAAGAAACAAGGCTTGTACCCTTGTGGTTGAAGTGGTTCGACAAATGTTGCATCCACGAAACCTTTGTCGAAGACAACCGCACATGAGATTAGGCCATGTCGAAAGGGTTTGGTCGAATTGGGAAACAAAATTTGCTTGGTGGAGACAAATTAAAAAAGTTTTGAACCCTGTACTTGGAAAATCTTGTAGAGTGAAGTTCAACAAAGGAAAACAAAGAACACATGGATCCCTGATTACATCCATGCCGATCTTTGGGGCCAAGGTGTCCATCACATTCAAGAGCAAGGTATTTTCTATCCATAGTAGATGACTATTCCAAAGTTATGGGTATTCATTCGAAGACTAAGGATGAAACTTTTGAGAATTTCAAAGGTTGGAAGACTCGTGGAAAACCAAACCGAGAAAGGTCAAGAGGTTGAGAATGACAATGGTCTTGAATTTTGCAATGAGGCATTCGACAACTTTTGTCTGCCTCGGTATTGCAAGACACGTAACTCTGCAGCACTCCACAACAAAATGGTTTGGTGAAAGGTTTAATCGAACCATCTTGGAGAGAGTTAGATGCATGTTGACTAGTCTTGGATTAAAGAAGGTGTTTTGAGGTTTTCGACAAGAACATATCCGATAAATGATGTCCTTCGATGCGTTAGATATGAAGACACCAAGAAGTTTGGTCAGGACATCCACCAAATCTCGACAAACTGAGAGTATTTGGCTGCGTATCCTATGCTCACATTAGGCAAGACAAGGTCAAACCTAGAGATCTTAAATGCATGTTCATGGGATATCCTGAAGGAGTCAAAGCTTATAGGCTATGGTGCAGTCAGTCACGAAGAATTATCACCGTCGAGATGTTGTTTTCAATGAAGTGAAATGGCTTTCAAGAAAACGGATGATGTTGGTCGAAGTGCAGAAGCATCTGACGAAGAGCTGGAACAGGTAGAGATTCCTGTTGAGGTGGAGCATGTTGATGCTGAATTGCATATCCCAGATAAAGTCGAAGAAGTAGATGATGCTGATGAATTTGAGGAAACTGTTGATGACTATCTATTGGCAAGAGATAGGACACGAAGAGTCATCAAACCACCTCAAAGGTTTATAGATCTTATAGCTTATGCCTTAATCTCTGCAAGTGAGGTTCTGGACGAAGAACCAAGAGACCATAAGGAAGTTATGAGGAGTCGAAATAAGACTGAATGACTGAAGGCCATGGATGATGAGAAGAAGTCTCTTCATGATAACAACACTGAATTGATCAAGAAACCGCTAGAGCCAGTTAGTAAATGGATTTTCAAAGTTAAGGAAGGAATCGAAGGAATGGCGTCGAAAAGATACAAGGCAAGGTTGGTTGCAAGGGTTTCACTCGAAAGAAGGTATAGATTTCAATGATGTGTTTTCTCCTGTTGTGAAGCATAGGTCCATTCGAATGTTGCTTGCCATGGTGGAACAGTTCGATCTTGAACTGGAACAGATGGATGTGAAGACTGCGTTCTTGTATGGTGATCTAGATGAAACAATCGATGAGGCAACTGAAGGGTATGTCGAAAAGGAAAGGAAGATTATGTGCAAGTTGAATAGATCCTTATATGGGTGAAACAATCTCCTCGATGGAATAGGAGATTCGACAAATTCATGACACGCATAAGTTTCGTTAGATGTCGATTCGACCACCGTGTTTACTTGATCGGTAATTCATTTGTTATTTTGTTGCTTTATGTTGATGATATTCTCATAGCAAGTAACAATGTCGAAGAGGTATTGAGGGTGAAGGTTGAACTCAATAAGGAGTTCGAAATGAAGGATCTAGGAGCAGCTTCCAGGATTCTTGGAATTGATATTCGAAGAGATAGAAAGCAGTCGAAATTATGCTTATCTCAGGAGGCATATTTACGAAAGGTTCTCGAAAAGTTTGGTATGTCAAATTCGAAGCCTGTTGTGACTCCAACAAACCCTCAATTCAAGTTGAGTATTGATCAATGTCCCAGTACTGAGGTCGAAAGAACTTATATGAATAACATCTCATATGCTAATGTAGTAGGTTCTTTGATGTATGCTATGGTTTGTACTAGACCCGACATAGCATATGCAGTAAGTCTTGTAAGCAGGTACATGGCGAATCTTGGAAAGGCTCACTGGAAAGCATTGAAGTGGATTCTAAGGTACATAAATGGGTCTCTGAACAGAGTCTTAATTTATGGTGGAGCCTTTGGTGAAGATAGTAAGCAAAGAATCGAAGGATATGTCGACTCGACTATGCAGGTTGTATGAATTCCGAAAATCTATTTCGGATATGTTTTCACTATGTTTGGCTATTAGTTGGAAAGCAACACTTGAAGGTTGTTGCATTATCAACCACCGCGAATATATTGCTTTAACAAGTCGTGAAAGAAGCATTGTGGCTTGAAGGTTTTGCTAAGGAGTTGAAAATTCAAGGGAAGTTATCATTGTTAAATGTGATAGTCAAGTGCAATACACCGTCAAGAATTGACCTATCATGAGCGAACCAATCACATTGATGTGAGGCTGCATTTCGTCAGAGGGGTAATCGAAGGTGGAGAAGTCCAAGTGCTGAAGGTTTCGACAGATCATAATGTTACTGATATGATCACCAAGACATTACCTAGTTGCAAGTTTTTCCAGTATGCATTGATAAAGTCGCATGAAGAAAACTAATTCGTTAGTTGATAATAGAGTTTGTTCCAAGGTGGAGATTTGTGAGATATTGGATCGAACTCTATTGGGTTGAAGGATGCTAAGATTATTAGCATCGAATTGGGCTTGTTTGTTATGTCCAATTGGTTAAGTTAGCTTGTACCATAAGTTAGCTTGTAATGGGTATTTGCGATAAAAGCCCATTAGTTTAGTATGTTAGGTTTATTATAAATAGCATACTGGTCTCTCATCATTGCATACTGCAAATCCTAATTTAGGGTGAGAGGGTTATTTATTATTCTTGTATACTTGTAATCTTGTTTTGAAGATAAAGGAAAGAATAGCAGTTAATAACCAATCCTTGTGTTCATCGTGTTCTTCATTCTTTTTTCCCTATCTTGCAACAAGCTTATATATATTTGTTTCAAGGCATCCGATTCACAACAATATATGTTAGAGGATGACGACTTATCTAGAGGGGTGAATAGATACCAAAGTAAAAATTACCTTTCAAAAATAAGTAATTAAAATTTATTTTGAAAGACAATGTTGAGCGGAAGATTTTTAGCCTAGATCGAAAAATGTTGTCTAAACAAACCTTTTATTAGAAACTCGAATATGCGCAAGCCGTATGGAATTAAAACAATGATAAAAATAATCAACACAATTATATCTCTATTAACTGTTTATCACAAATCACAACAATTACATATTTCCAATAAAAATATGTACAATCAAAGTGATTATAAGTTAATCAACAAAATAATTTGAAAAAGACTTAGGTGGCAGCACAAAACTCAGATGTGCTAGTACATAGAATTGGAAACTTCAGCATGTGTCGACCTGAAATGAGTTATGTGCTGACACGTGCAAACAAAGGCTACAACCTTTAATACTGCAACACATATACCGACCTAAAAATCGAATGTGTCGACACATGCAAATGGTTTTTGTAGAGAAATTGATTTTTCATAATTTTGACAAATTTCAAACTTGTTTCAAATGGTTCCTAAGACTTTTGATGCAAGGATGTACCAAACGGTATAGACATATTATTCAATATACATAAATTTTAAATTTTTTTAATTTTAACATCATACAAAATATCTAATGACAAAGTTACACTGAAAACATAAAATTTGTGTGACGCATGCGATTATGGATCTCTTAGATGAATTCGAGTTTCGAAGTAAGAGAGCTGAATAACAACAATTGTACTCAAAAGTATAAGCAATTTTAATAATATTATTAAGTCATTTTTAGGTGTGATTAGAAAAAATGAAATATAAAGTTGTTAATATTTGAGGATGCCTATTTTGGTGGGCTTACACCCTTTGTTATAAATATATACCATCCACACCCCCCTTTGATACTATGTTCTTCTTCCCCTACCAACCACCCACCCCAGTCTTATTCATTCACTTTTTCTCACCAAACCAAACTCTTCTTTTCTTCTTCCACCACAAACCCCTTGAGAAAAAACTTGATCCCATTTCTTGATGGCGTTTTCAATCTGCAAAACGATTCCCATCACTTCATTCTCTACCAAAAACTCTAACATGGAACCATCACTAGGGTTTACCGGAAGAAGAACCATCGGAGCTGTCAAGTTTTCTCTGGAACGCAGCAACAGCGATGGAGGAAAGAAAGCAAGCGTGGTATCCAATTCCAATTACGTAGTACCTATTGACGATTCCATTTCATTCACAAATTCATCAGCAACCATAACTCGTCCTTTAGCTGAAATTCTTAGAGACCTCAACAAGAGAATTCCAGATACTCTTGTTAAACCGCCTCTTGATCCATCCCCGCCCACCTTCATCCCATGGTAAGTTAATTTACACAATTGTATTATTATTATTTTGTTAGTAAATTCATTAATCTGCCTCTCTTTAATCTTGGTAATTGTAGGTATCATGCTAATAGGATGTTGAGCTTTTATGCCCCAGGTACGCCTTTGCATGGAAGTGGATAGGATATGATAGGACTAAATTCAAACAAAAGAGAGTTGAATTTTGAATCTGTTTTTTTATTTTTCTTGTTCTTGTTGCAGGATGGTGTGGAGAGATACGGGATGTTATTTTCTCTGATAATGGAACTGTAACTGTTGTATACCGTCTTACTGTCCGCGGATCTGATGGGGAGGTATGTCTGCTATTGCATTTTTTTCATTCATATTTGCTACCTAAGTTCAATTCTTGATTGCTGAAAACTAGCAGATTGGTTTAATATGTCTAACTTGCATTGCGTCAACTTATTGCTGGAGGATATGTGATCTTCTCAATGAACCATCATTCTAATTTAAAGCTTCTCTTATTATATTCAAATTCAATATCATCTTGCCTCTTGGCTGTTATGCTTTTCATATTGTCTCAGCTTTTATGTGTGTCTAACCTTGTTAAAACATTGTTATGTCATTCTTGTACGCCAAGTCTAAATTCAGATTCACATTTTAAGCCTAAACATAGAGTACCTTATGCACCATTCAAGCCCAAAAACCTCATAGATTATCAACTAGGTTAGATTCTAAGTCAATAACTCTTTCAAAACATTTGAACACAAATGTGGCCCGTGCAAAGTCACTGATATTTAAACTATTTGATGTTATGAAATGAATTATACAAAAGCTTCCTCTTGTACTTCTAATGCATTCATTCATATTTGCCACCTCTATTCTTCTTTTATCCTTTTTCCTTCTAAACATTATTGTGATCATAAATTTGCATTGGCTGAACTTATCGGACGATACGTAATCTTCTGAGTGAACCATTATTTTGATTTAAAGGTTTTATATTCTTAGTACATTGAACTGAATATGCAAAAGTTCAATACGATCTAGGCCGTCTGCTATGCTTCTCATATTGTATTGCCTTTTATATATGCCACTAATCTTATCAAAAGTTTGTTATGTTTATACCTGTTGCCTAAATTTGAATTCAGACTCAGAATTATTTAAGTCACTATGGCACTACCTTCTACACTATTCAAGCCCAAAAATCTCTAAAATTATCAGTTATGTTTGATTCTATTACAATGTTTAATGCTATATATCAATCAACTTTTTTATAACATATGTGAGAACGAAAGTGGCCTTTTGCAAAGGCATTGGTACTCTGCTAGTTGAAATTGTAAAATGACTTTACTTTTCTTTGTTGATGACAGGCATATCGCGAGTCAACCGGGACAATATCAACTACCGATGCCTCCATTACTGATCCAGTTTCAGCAGCAGAGGAAAATGCTTTCTGTAAAGCATGTGCTCGGTTTGGTCTTGGCTTATACATGTATCATGAAGATAAAACCAGTGGCATTTAAGCATCCATATTTGTGTCTAAATGATATAAATAGAAGTGGGCAAAAGGTGGATGTTAGATACTCTCGGCAAGTTCAAATGCTTATTTGAGAGCATGTTTTTTTGTTGGTCACTTTGAATCATTGCTTTATGGTTTCAGAGTTTGGGTGGCCTAAGCCTTAAATTGATGTGGAAATGAACAATTTCATCATACTTATATTTATTGTTAAAAGGGAATATCCTTTTTAGTGTAAGATGACTACAGGGTGGTGCCCATATGTTTTGAATCCATGCTGGCTTCGTAAAAGAATAATGATTCGTGAATATGGAATAAAATATTTTGGATTTGTTCAATTAAACAACATAGTTATGTGTTTATGTATTAGTTGTTTCTATAAGAAAATTATGGTTAAATTAATTTTTTTATTGAAGTTAAAAGTAAGTTTATAAACATCTCAAATAATATAATGGAGGAGGATGAAATATAGGATATCTTTTTTGTTATGTGGTGTAACTTTTTACACTTATAGCAAAGTACAATGTATGACTTTAGAGGTTCTGATAAAAGTCAAATGTTTTTTTATAAATTTGACTTTTAGAAATAACTAGAGTTAAGTTTATAAACTATTGACATGTACTAAATCATACTCATTTTTTTAAGCATATTGTTTTTTAGGCAACATTAACATTTACAAGTTTCTTGTTGTTCAAGTCACTACTCCAAACAAAATTCCTGAACATCGCCTCTAGCTCATTCAACAAAGACTTAGGTAAAGATTGAATATCCAAGCAAAATTCCAGACTAATGGTGTTCCAACAAGGCAACCTAGAATAGTCGCCAATAAAATACTGACATTATTAATGAAATTAAGTCAATCACACAAATTTGCCTAGAAGCCATGTCACTATTTTTTTATGATGGTAAAATATTATGTCTTTTCTATGAAATTTGATTTGGGTTGAATTTCACTTAAATTTTACTTGCAAGTTTTGAGGAAAAAGAATGGGAGGATTAAAAGAAAAAAAACTTTATTTAAATTATATATTTTTTATTTAAAATAATATAATACATAAACTATATTAAGAAAATTATTTAAACGCTTCAAAACCCTTTTTGATATAGCTTTTAAGTTTTAAGTTCTCCAAAACTAAAAATATTGTGTTATAAATAAATAAATAAATAAATAAATAAATAAAATTATCATTATTTCCACTCAAACCCTTCATTTCATCCCTTCTCTTTTTAATGTCCTCTATCCTTTTTTTCTTCTACTTCATCCTTCTCTTTTTAACGTCCTCCATTCTTTTTCTCCAAACTCCCAAACAAAAACACAGCTTTAGATAAAATGGACCTACCTATTTGTTTTCAAGTATTGAAGACTATATTTACCTAGTTGTTTCCAAGTATTGAAGACTATATTGATAAAAAGGAAATTATCTATTTATAAAATAACAAGACATATTATCTATTTGTAAAAGTTAGACCAAACATTCCACAACATTATCTTCTTACTACGTTGTAATGTATTTGGTGAGTTTAAGGAATATTTAGAAAATTTATATAAAAATAAGTAAAGTAATTGAGAAGTTATGAATGGTAGTCTTTTATTCACGTATAAATGTAAGATTTCTATCATATTCCATATATTAAAATAGAAAATGAAAATTTTTATGCGAAAAATTAAATTCCCAAAAATAAAAGTACTTGATCATAATTTGTAAAAATATGAAACAACCTAAGAATGAAAGATTTTTTAAGACCGTATTCTTAAACATTAACAAACTCTATAAGCTTCCTACTTTCACCCCCTACAAGCTTCCTTTATCATTGTTTAATCTTTAATTTATCATGTTGGTAATCAAACCGTTATGATTGGTTAGTGAATCAAACCACATTGCACAAATAATTTTAGAACTGAATCAAAACTAAAATCAAACTAAACTGAAACTAAAACAAAAGCGAATAAAAACTGAAAATAAAAAATACTACCTCCGTTCCTATATATAAGAGACAATTCAATTTTTAGATTCATTGAATAATCAATGTACCTAGTCTATAAATTGACCAAATACATTGATTATTCAATGAATTTAAAAAATGAATTGTCTCTTATATATAGAAACAGAGGTAGTACTAAAAGTAAGTGTTAATTAATCCCTTTGTTCCATTATATTTATCGCAATTGATTATTTCACACAAATTAAAAAACAACAATAAATAAAAAAGAGAAAATGATAATTTTACTAAATTATCCTGTTTAATCATTTGTTTATTCAAATTAACATTAATTTTTAATAAAAAAATAATAAATTAAGAATATTTATTAGAGAGTACAATAGAAAGATTAAATATAAAATTGTATTAATAATCTAAAATAACAAGCATTTTGAAACAAATTTTTTTCCTAATTGCGACACTTATTTTAGGATAAAGAGTATTATTTTTTTAAAAAAAAATTGTCTTCTAACAGTTCGGTTTGGAATTTTCAAACGGTATACCAAACAAAAAAAAATTTGATTCGGTTTGATTTTGAATAAATTGAAACGTTCGGTTTAGTTTGAATGAAATTTTTCTAGAGCTTGGTTCAGTTTAATTCGCTCCCTGAACTGTACCATGAACAGCAATTGGAAATGACAATGACATTTCTATTCATATCATAGAGAAAGAACAGTAGGACCAATGCTGCATCCCATTATATGAAGAACACTGATGCAACCATATAACTGACTTTGCGGTGCTTAATGCAAATGTACTTAAACAATATTTCCGGTTAAATATTTATACACTGATGAGAGTACACTAAAAATTCATGGCTAAGGACAAAAACAAAAAGGCCCTAATGATTCATTCACTCAATCGTTTACAACCAAATGTAATACATATGTAACCACTAACATAGTCATTCGCCAAGAGGAAAAATGAAACCGCCAGAGAAAGGTACACTTCATGAAAAACAAACGAGATCCTGAATGCACCATACTTTTCAGTCTAATCCTGCAATAAAAATGTAATGAAACATCAGGATACCTCTAAAGCATGGGTACTTCTAAAATGGTGAAGTACCGGAACCGGGTATCCACCCTTGCCGGGTACTCGTACCGTCCTCATGATACTTTATTTTTTTTCAATATTAAATTTTGAATGACATTTGTAGTTTTCTTAAATATTAATATAATAAATTTAGGTGTTTTAATTTCTTTGTTATTGTATCTTAACATTATTTTTAATTATTTATAATGTTTATAACTTTTATAGATATGAACCTAACAATTTAGTTACTCATTTTTTATAGAAAACTGATATTTTTTATCTACGTACCCGTACCTTGATTTTTTTTAAAACGACGTATCTCGTACTGGTAGCAGTACCCACACCGGGTACCGTACCCATACCTATGCATCATAGTCAGATACATTATTACCAACCGAAGGATATGATGAGAGCGCAAAAACCTCCATGACCATATCTTGTTGCACGTAAACAGTTCATATAAAACTCCATGACCATATCATGTTGCATTTATTCTCCTCAGTTAGTTAATCTATAATGGATCTCATGTTGTTCATTTCCTCCTGGGCAAGAATGTGAAAAGGTAGAATCTAGGATAAAGTACTATAGAATTTTATATTTGTTCTTGCACTTAAATTTTTATTTCTAACAAAAATACTTGCATCAACTCCTACCAGAGAGAAACTTCAATATGCATGCATACTAGAACCGTTATCCACAATTTCCTTAACTAGAATATGGCGTAACTTAAAAAGTTAAGACAATCTGGTAAATCATGAAATACCAGATTGTTTACTAGAATCCATGATTTTTATTGATTCTTCTCTGTTTATGTTATTATATAGTATTTCAAGATTTACCAGACTGTTAAGAAAGCTTTTAGTCCCGGCATATCACAACATAAGTCAGCCAAGATGGGTTGTCTTGGGGCCGAAATAGTTTCCTACTTAAATTTTATTAGCCCATCCAGTATTTAATATTCCAGTAATTTGGTCAGTTCATAACTTAGATCATGCTATTGGAGTAATTTGGTCAGTCTATTGGATCACACCAACTAAAAATCCCTGAACTTAGTAAGACACACTATCATGAGTCGCTCTCAATCTATCCACACGCACTGGCCGCTCAAGATGTAGAAATGACAATCGACAAGAATTTCGAACAGGTAGGTGCATGGACTAGCCAGAAATTGGGTACAAATATAATCATTTCCATACATTTTTATCATTGGTTAAAACTATGATAAAACTGTGATGTGTTAGGCAACAGCGGCTGTCACAGTTAAAATATAAGTGTGATGAAAACACAATTAAAGTATAGTAGATGACTGGAACTAAACAGATTGATGATTAATTTATGCGAGATACAAAGAAAATCTTAAAAGATACAAGAGTGGACATACCTCTTCCATTTGAGTATTATCAGTATTTGTCTGCTCTTGTGTATCATTAGATTCAGCAAGAACTGCATCTTCATGTTTTTCATTGACATTATCAGTCATCATATTATCAGTCAAGCTTTTTAGATCTGCAGGAAGTTGCCCAGACTTCAGTGCCTGTTAACATGAAACCCGATTAGATGACACATAATTGGTTATTTTTGTAATATATAAGAAATTTATATTAGAAATTTATATTAGAAATATACAATAAAATAGCTAAGTGAATGTCATAACAAGGATTACAAGACACATCAGTAGCAAGAACTTCAAATTTCCCCCCCGTTTTTCCCAGCGACCAGATCAATGTATGACAAACCAAATCCCTTCCTCCCCATATGGAGAAAAATCCAGTTTTCATAATCTAAGCTAACCTAAGCTGACAGATAAATTGAGATTATGTTTATGAGCCCCAATGATACACAATTTCACAGGAAGAAATGATTATGCAATTTAGAAAAGCAAGTACCTTTTCAAGTCTAGCAACCTCTTCGAGAGTCTGTGAGTTGACAATAGCAGCCTGCACACAGAAGAAACATGTAAAACCACAGGCAATCCACAAATAGCTGTTTGATGTACCAGCCTCTAAGAGATGGTAACAATAGTTCAGAAAGATGGCCATATGATATAATCCAGAATAAGGTGATCCTTAGCTCAAGAAAGTATCAAACAGGCATGTAAGAAGATTTCAAAAGAAAACTGTTTAGTGTATATTGACACATTTATATACTATGCATTGCTGACTCAGTCATCCAAGATTATAACTGGAAGATTCCAGTAGGTCCTACAGCTCTTAGTTAAAGCTTTCATATTGGTTAGATTGGTACTTAACTAATTGAAAGTTACAGTTATCTCAGTGTTTGAGTTCTCTAATTGACTCATCACAGTTGAAACCAAATACTTCCTCAAATCAATAGAACTTCTAGATTCACAAGTTATCAGTTTTCTATATTTTGCTCTCACTCTTGATTCTACCTCCTAGTTTTCTTTCAAATATTAAAGTCTTTCACTGCTAACCAATAAAGAGATAATCACACGAGCTGTGAAACAGAAAACATACACATCTTACAGCATGATTCTAACTTATAGGATAATGAGTTACATTTTCAAACTAAGCCAGCCTCAAATGCATATAATATAAAGCTCTTGTGATGTATTTCTTAATTGACAAACAGAAAACATAAATCATCATCAGTTTAAGGAAGATCCATGGCATTTACAAAAAGGAACACAGCAAGACTAACCGGACGGATGTTTTTTTCTTTAATGGTTTATGAATAATGACTAGCTATAGTTTTATTCATCTTTGAAACAAGAATTAAAGTAGCAAGAATTAAAAGTAGAAGAGTAGCATGAATTAAAGTAAGAATAGTTGCTTCAGGCCTAGCCTTGCTGCATGGAGATGAGGTAATATTGTCAGTATGATCACAAGATATAGTTTAGACTCCTTATAGTTGTTGTACAAGGTGACCGCCAGTGTTATAAATGGTGGATGGCGGTACATGACATTACAGCCTATGGCTCTGCCACGGGCCATGGTGGGCATCCCTTAACAAATTCCCTATGGCGGTTGGCCAAAAATCCACCACGTCATGGCCACCATTTAACAACACCAGTGCTAGTTTTTTATGCAAAAGTTTCCTATATCAGTGTATATGTGCTATATGGATCCGTGCTGTACTACATATCTCAGCTACATAGATTGTTTGTTATATCACAAAGTGTTGCTATAATTTGGAGCAGTTTTAATGGTTTGCCATGAAGTTATAGGTTAAAGGCTTAAACAAGCAGGGAATTTCCTCATCTACTACAAGTCTACAATTTTTAAGCTACCTACACAATACATGAAAAAAGGAAAATACAAAATTATGGATATGAATTCTGAGTTGAACACACGTGTATGGCACATAATCAACCCATTTAGTGATATAATAAACCTTTATACAAATTCACTTGTTATTATACCTTAATGGCAATAATCTGCTCTGGAGTAGGAGCTGTCACTTTGGGTATTTGTTGTTCCTCTGTTGCTTCTGAAACATCTGAAGTTTCAACAGGTGAAACCGGTTTCGCTGGTGTCCTTTGAGCTTCTTCGATAACTTCCTTTGATTCAAACAAACTTTTGGCTTCTAATCGTTCCTATTAAATTTTAAAAACCACAAACAAATGAAATGCAGATGAAGAGGATGAGTGATTGGTAAGCAGATATAATATCCCATAATTTTCCTTTTTAACGCTCCAATGTCTAATAACGTGATGAAACAAACTTCATGCATCTACAGTCCACAGATAATTTTAAGAAAAATATTATCTGCACCCAAGATTTGGTTTGTATTTGTATTTCAAATCATTTAGTCTATCAAAACTGAGTAAATCAAGGTCAGAGAGAGTGGTAAATAAAGCAGTCCATCTACTTCTTGGATCTTGGTATTAAGAGCCAAGGGTATGTTTTAAAATGAAAATATATTTATTCAAGTTAATTTTCAGAGCATCCTATATGGGTAGTGGCAAAGAAAACCTTACCTTATTTTTCACTTTCTTGAAGTCCAAAACTCGGAGGGACTTCAGCTTGTGGATAACATAAAGCCTATAATTCACCTTTTTAGTAATATTGTTGTCTAGAAGACTAAGGAACTGCAGCTTTGGAAGGGATGTCAAAGGATCAATTTCTACTAAGTTTACAATCCTGTTGTTTGTGAGAACTAGTGTGTGTAAATTCGGTAGGAACTCTGAAATACAAATAGCATAGTAAGGTAGAGTTACACATCTTGGATAAAGAGAAAGGATGAGACATAATAAAGGCTCAAATCATACCTCCAATATTAGGATTAATTCTAGTAATCCTGTTGTTATTGATCAGTAGTGTACCCAGTCGGTTAAGAAATGGTACATTTTCTAATTTGACAATTTCATTGTCGGACAAATCTACAGTGTCAAATTGGTCCTGCAAGGAATCCATTAGAAAAGAACGCAAATTCAAGAACATCGCGCTGGCTCATCAAGACAAGATGAACCCTATCAAATCAAAAGAAAGCTCAACGATAGAAATAGTTAAAAGGAATGCAAGAAGATAAGATTGCACACCTCAGTGGCACCTAAATTTTCGATTACAGATATTTTGTTGCCTGCAAACAACGTAACAAAATGACAACCTTGCTCTTAAAAGAGAACAGAAAACATATATATTTGTGTCAAGGAAAAGCAGCAAGTGTGAGTGAAAACGCGAGGGATATAGGAATAGGAATACCTCGAAGATCTAACTCACGCTCCTTAATGGTATTGAAGAAATGAGGACTTTTCCAGATCAGGTCAGCAGTGAGCCTCACCATATCCCTACGTTGTCAAAAAGAAACCTATAGTTACTACGAGAACAATGACATTGGATAATGGGAATGAGATTATGCTCGATCAAACTACAAACTAGACCTAGGAGTACAAGCTAGTCTGCTCGATTAAGCCATACAATTACGACAATCGGATGATGGCCGAGGACCGGAAGTTCACAAATGTGAAAGCCCTACCTGCGAGTCAGTCCGCAACCTATGATGCATGGTATGGGTACCCGCACGGGTATTAGTACGGGATACGTTAGTATAAAATGTATACGAGTAGAGAACTAAATTGTTAGATTCACAACCGCGTAGAAGTTTGAAAAAATTGAAAATAATGTTAAGAATTATCCTTTCACTGCCATGTTCAGAGAGAAACACATTCAGAAACAAAGCATGGTAAATTCATCCCGCTAAGTGAAACTTGAAATTCGAAAAATACTCACAGGCAGAGTGCAGCAGACGGAGGAACTGGAACGACGGAGGAAGGAGCCGGAAGGAGCCACCGGTGAAATGGAGAGGGAAAACGAAAACCTAATGCAATGTCATATGAGTGAAAAGTGTAAACGGGCCGGGCTGGATTTTAACGGGCTTTCTAAAAGATTCCTAAGTACACCCTTCTTAGATTTTCTACTTCCACAAAACCTTATCAGATCATCACTTCACCTTAACAAATTTTTTAAAAAAATTGTAACATTTTAAACTATATATTTATTTTATTATGTACTTCAAAATTTAAATTTTGTATTATTTTAATAGTTAATTTGAGTTTCTAATTATAATTTGTCAAAAAAATAAACAAATAGATATTTTGACTTTTCATTTTAAATATGGAGATTTTTTAAAATATGAAATTATCTGGAATCTTTATAACACACGCTTTTTAGATTTTACAACTTTTAGATATTTATTTATCTAGCCTAATAGGTATTAGGGTTTATGTGTGTGTGTGTGATTTTTAATGAATGATTTTGAAATTGTTGCAGCACAATTATTTAAGTTGGTGTAATCTTGTAACTTGTTTGTAACTTGTCTGGTAACTTGTTTGTAACTTGTCTGGTTTAGGGTTTATGTGTACTTTTCTGTATTATTTAAATTCGTAATAGACACTTGTTTTGTTGAATTTGGATAAACCTATAATTCTATGTTTCAGTTGAAATGAAATATGCTATTGAAATTACTTATGTTGTTCAATTTAAGGTTCAACTCAATATTCAAGACATGTAATTATAGACTTGTAGATTAAAGGTTCAATTCAAGACCTCTAAATTAGTTGTGTTGTTGAATTTAAGAGTTGAAATTAAAGGTTCAATTTATAGGTTTAGTATGTATGCAGACATGTAATGTATGCATACTACTGATCTTGATTCGCTCAAAATGCATAAAATGCATATCAAGAATTATAGGTTCAATTATAATGTGCAGTAAGTATGCTGACATTAAATGTTCAATCTAACATGTTCAATATTTAACATGGTTCTAAGCTGCAACAAATCAGAGCCTACAACATGTAAGAAAATGTAGACATGTGTATGTTTAACTCAATATGTAGACCTGTAAACAAGTGTCGTAACAAAGTTTCATAAGATTTCATACCATAATAGGTTCAATTCACAAAATAGGTTCAACTCACAATATTTCAGTAACATAACATGTCACCATTATAGGTTCGTAACAAGTAACATTACAAAAACCATTAGAGGCCCAAAACATGATCACTTTACAAAAATCATTATAGGCTCTAAACATATAACATAAGTTCATTACATGTTTAAAACAGATCACATAAACCCTAATGTAGAACTATTCTTGAGTTGGTTTTCGTGCTTGCGACCCTCCTTCTATGATAATTTGTCCAACATCCTTTTTTTCCTTCTTTTTTTTTGCCTTTTTATTGCCACCCTTAGGAATGGATCTCTCAGTCGCTCGCTTCTTTTTGCAAGTTCTTTTGTTAAGTCAATTACAGCATCTCTGGTTTGAAATTTGTCTTTGAATATCATGCCTAACTCAAATTTAGTGGTCTTTTTAAAAACTGGAAACTTAGTCCTCTCATTTTAAATATCACTTTTTGGATAGGTGTGCAGTTCATCCGAATCACAACCATTTTTATTTGAAATAACATCATGACTGGAAGAGCTTTCACCATGTTGTGCATTGGGAAAAATTGTTGTCCAATCTACAATAATATATACACCTATAGTAAGATCAACTTTCTCACTTTCATTGTCAACTTCTTCATTTTCACCATCATATTCCTCACTTTCCTCATTAACTTCCTCGTAATCTGGATCAGTCTCACTATCATCCTCCACATCCACATTCACACAACTCATTCACTCTCCACGTTCACATTCACATCAACTCCCTCACTCTCCACATTCATATCCATATCATCTCCCTACTCCACAGTTACATTCACACCAACTCCCATATTCTCCACAGTCACATTCACATCAGCTTCATCACTCTCTATATTTACATTCACACTAGCTCTATCACTCTCCACATTTACATTCACATCAACTTCCTCACTCTTCACATTCACATCCACACTAGTTTCATCAATGTTTATAACATCAAGTACATCAACATTGTGTTCAACATATATATCAAATACCTTAAGCCCTTTAACATCTTCAACAAACCTTGAAACATCTTGGTCATTATTAAAAGGTTAAAGCCCACGAGAAAACGAAAACCTAGGGTGCCAATACCAAAGATACTTTATATTCCCGTAACCCACGCCTTTTATCATTCTTTCAATATCCATATAAGATAGAAAGTCTACATCCCAGCCCTATTACATTTCAGTCAATGTTTCACCAATACACCATGTCATATGACGAGTTATCAATTCCCCCTTATGGTCTATTATAAGTCTGACAGTTTGAACAAGTGTTGGCCTACACAAAACATATACAAGAGTAGTTGGACATACATGCAGAACCATAACTATGTGATAAAATAACCATTACACTTAAGGGACCACGTGTCAATAATAAGTAAATAATATCCCTTCTAAATAACCCGCGAATATATCAATTAAATCAGAGTAACATGGAAAACAGGACTGTCACAATTCATAATAAATATAAAAACCTCAACTACAAACAGTAATCATGCTTTACTGAAGGAACTATTAAAATAAATTATTCAAATTAACATCATGTTCTACACAGCGGAAAACTATCACAAAAAACGGAATAACTTTAATTCATAAGTATTCCCAACATAAAATCAAAACCAACGGAGTATAACACAAAACTCTCATCCAAACGTTTCCTCCAGTGTTACAACTACCAGAGCATGACACTGACACGTGGATAAAGTAAGACACAAATCTATAAGCCATCCTCACCGACTCTTGAGCTGCTAACTAAAATCTGAAATCATTAAAGTAAGGGTGAGATATCTTTTCAATATAGAATGCATTATACGTTTTTAAATACAACATAACAATCCAATATATTAGTTCACTATCATTAACATAATCATATTTCAGTTCACAAATGCATTCCACACAGATCATTATGCAAATATATCAATCAATGAAATCATAACACTGGAAACCATCCTAACATGTTACAATTTCATATGCAATGCAGACTCTATGCATGTGGTACCAAACGTGAACTAAATTCACACCCTGTTCCGTTTACACATCGAAAAACAGCGTTAATCAACGATTCGCCCATACACCACTGGATCAAGAATCTAGCCTCACCACCACTATCCACTGGGTACGGATATTGGCTCTGCAGGTCCAATTCCATACAATGGGAATTAACCACCACCATAATGCATATGCATGCACAACAAAAGCATGCAACATTCAAATACGGAATATGATCACTCAGCATATTCCACACTTAGCCAACACCAACATATCACATGATAACAGCTCAATCACAATGAATAACACGTACAACATATAAGTATTAGTTCTCATCCACCAAATCAGAACAAATTACAAACAATTCTTCACCATTCCCAAACTACCAAAGTTTACAAAATCAGGGATTCGGCTCTTTTTAAAATAGATTCCATAAAATAATATTTTTCTTATTTTATAAGATAGTATTTTTAATTCAAGAAATACTGCCGAAAATGGCACTCAAATCGGAGTTACGGTTTAGAAATTATGAATTTTTAAAGTTTTAAGCATTTTGAAATTTAACACAGTGATAACCAGTTCCTCCCAGGGAGAACCCGGTTCCCGCATTTCTCAAAAACACGCCCCCTGAAATTTACTATGGGGAACCCGGTTCCTCCATATTGAGAACCGGTTCCCACTAAAAAAATGGTTTTCTTTGCAAATTTTGAACTGGGAACCCGGTTCCTCCCCAGGAGTAACCGGTTCCCAAAGACCCAGATTTCATCTCCCTGGTTTTTGTACCAGGAACCCGGTTCCTCCCACATGGAAACCGGTTCCTGCGAGCTGCAGAACCAAAATATGCAGTTTTTTACAGCAACTTATTTCCAACTCCATTCCTTCCAAACCAATTACGAACCAGTGCATCAAAACACCCAAAATCATCCAAAACACACCAGTATTATGCCACTTAACATGAATCCATTAATTCCAAATATTCCATAACACTACTACGGTTCTAATTCATACAATTCGACGCATTTTGGGGTTAATTCTATAAACCTAAATTATCAAATTTCAAGATTCCTAACATACTAATCATTCAATTGGATTCTCTTTTTCTTCTTTTTCCCTTTTATTATTCCAATAAATAAATAAAATAACAATTAGTAAGAGTAGAGTATTTTACTCCTCACACCCCCACATTACTCCTCACACCACCAACTCTTCCATTCTTTTAATTAATTAATTAAATCCATTAATTCAAAAATATCAATAATTAAACTTCTAATTAAATTAATAATTAAGATTCTAATTATTTAATAATTGAATTATTTGGGGTGTCACAATAAACACTTACCTTTATGTGTACAATGGGGTTTCCATTTCAAAATCTCACGAAGAACAAAGTGTAAGGTGAATACGAAGATGCAAGACGAATAACGAAGGCGACCACAAACGCAAATCTGGAAGAATAAGAAGATGAGGACAAACCCAAACAGCAAGGTTAAAGATATGTTTGTGGTTCAATCTATTCGATACGACTTGTTGAGATTTCTAGGGTTCTTATTTTGGGGAAAAACGCTTCAAAGATTTATGATGGAAAAAATAGAAATAAACGAATACACTACTACTTTATAATTACCAAAATATAATATTATCGTTTAAAAACATTAAAATGTAACAAAATAAATTAATTTAATAAAAAACAATTATTTATCCATCTGGAACATGACACATAAGCAACATATATGTGACGTCATTTAAAAACCCTCCCAGATTATAAAGGGGATTATATTCCTCAAAAAAACAAATGTGAGGTCGGATATATTGGAAATATAATGAACGACATTGTTAGATATCTTATTCCTTGTTTCCACCATAAAATGGAAACGATAGCTCAAACTAATGTGAGGTCAGATGTATTGGAAATTTAGTCCAATTGTTTGCGAATTAATAAGAATAAGTCATGATTTTGTCATGATTAAGGGATTTGGAGGCTCAAGTTAAGTATCTTGAACTCCAAGTTAATGATAGTCTTGCTTATCCCGCTGGCGGGAGCCCTGTTTATACACAAGTAACGTGACTTCCTCGTTTAACACCTATAACAGCTTATGCACTATGAGTTCCATAACTGAGCTGCCTTAAAGGTGTGTAACGTCCATCGTTCAACAATGATGGCCTTAATGTGTAACACGCGCCGCCAGGATTAATGTGGCAGTTTCACCTGGCTTGAACGTAACGCTTGCTTTATTAGCCGAGTTGGATCATGGCTCATATGACCAGGTTGTATATCCGAGCCATACTCCAACCTTCATGCTTTCCAGCCGAGTACCATGTGTGGCTTCTTCCTTGTCCCTTCCGTCTTTATAGCTTGACTAGGATTTTATGTATGATCATAAGCCCCCCGAGAACATGACTTCATGCTTTGAAGTTTTGTGGTCGATAAATATAAGAATCATGAATTTAAGCCGAGGTATACGTCGGTTTATGCAACTTGTGAGCGCGTGTGTTACACCCTCTAGTTTCACTGAACAGTCACCTATATAGGTGTAATAATTATCGTTTAGTTGGCTTCCAATTCCAACACGCTACATCTTCATTTTTCCCTTTTATAACGCTCTCTTCCTTTTTCAAACCCTATTTCCTTATTCACTTCCCTCCACGAAACCTTCGTTGTCGTCTACTCAATTCGAAATCTTTCAAGCTCTTCAATCGTACTTTCAGGTATTCCTTCTTTATTCCCCCATTTTCTTCTTCTTTTACATTACTCATAAGATGGTGATCATTAGAGATTGTGACGATTTAGGTCATAGGAAATATTTAAGTAGTGACGAGGGTAGAGTCTTGTGGGATGAATGCATGTAAGAGATGAGGGATGCTCTATGGGTAGAGGAACTAAAGAGGGTTATGAACAAGACCGATTTTGAAGTTCTAACCTTTGATAGTGATTCTGACCCTGACTCTTCAGGTTTCGTGGAGCTCCTAATGGAAACCAACAGCTTGCTCAAAGGAGAAACCATATGCTTCAAACAAAGCGTAATTAAAGACCTGGAAATTGCTACCCTCCAGTCTTTTTGGAATGTTTCCTCCACAGGAAACGAAAATGATGTAATCCTGGAACCTTGTGAGACCGGGGAGAATGTTTGTATGTCCCGACCCAAGGGAGTAAACCCTGAGTGGTTTTATTTCTATGTCGGGGTCGTTGAAGAGTTAAATATATAGTTTATCTTCACTAACTTTGAAATCGACATACTCCGAACAATGAATATATCCCCCTCTCAACTTCACCCAAATAGTTGGGGATTTATAAGAGCTTTTGAGTTGATTTGTAGGGCTCTGACCATAACCCCAACTATAGGGTTATTTTTCTCTTTCTTTGAAATAAAGAACACGAATTTTGGAATTTCGCCTATGGCTACAAAGAACACTTAGATGTGGTCCTTTATCTAAGATGATAAGTTTCCCTTGTACTGGACAAGCAACCCACTACCCATCTTCGACTTTGATTATGACGCCTTGATTGAATCAGAAACTCTGTCTCTTGGGATCTTAGATTCATTTAGGCCAATAAGGGTTAGGGACTTGTTAACATTATCCCAAAATGAAATCCCTGCTTTCTTGAGTAAGTTTCTTTTTACATATTACCTTTTTGTTGGGTTTACCTTTCTTTATTAACCTCTTTTCATACTTTGCTGCATGCAGATAAGATGACTGACATGTCTGTGAAAGAACAGAATAAGCTAATGGTGGCGGCTCGTGCTGCCCGGATGAATGTTGGTGGCCCCTCCGAGGCCAAATCAAATCTGACCGATCTAGAGATCTGGGCACCCAAGAAGAAAAAGAACACGGGTTCTAAACCAAGCGCCAAGCCGACTGGTGAGAAGGCTCAAAATAAATTGAAGACTGTAATGGCAAACAAGGTAAATCAAACGGATTGGGAAGTCTCCACTCCGTTGAAAGAAACTGACAATAACCCAAACCATCCTTCAACCGTGAACAAGTTCTGGTCTGCTGACTTCGATGGTATCAAATTTTTGTATGACCATCTCAACTCTATAGAAGATGTGAACAAGTTGAAGAACCTTGGTCCTCAAAAAATCACACAACATCTAAGTTCATACTTGACGAGGTGTGTCATTCATACAGACAAGAAATACTCTGAGCTGGAGAACGAGGTCAAAAGGCTGGCCGAAAATGAGAAATCTCTTACTGGGGAGAATTCCCATTTTAAGACCAAGGCGTTTGAAAGTGATGAAAAGATAAAGGCCTTCGAAAAAGAGCTTGCCATGGTAAAGACTTCTGCTGACCGAGCAAAGGCCCAAGTCACCTATTTGTACCCGGATCTCGATATCTCGAAAGTTGACTTTTTCAAAACTATAGTGGATGGAAAGCTAGTGGAAGTTGATGATGGTGACAACGACGCCACACTAAGTGAAGAGCCGATTACCGTGGACGTTTCTCATCTTAAACTTTAGCTTTAGCTTTTTAATTTTAGTCTCAAGTTAGTCACCCTTTTTGGTGGGTGCATTTTGTAAGACCTTAAAACAATTGCCCTCTGAGCATTTTAAATTTTAGCACTACGCATTTCATTCCTCATATTTCATATGTTTAATGATTGCATATATGAATTGTTTAATGCTTTGATTTCATGAACAAAGATGTGTGATAATAGCCCCTCGATTCGAATGGTTTATTTTAAGCCATGAAGACTTTTCCGGAAAGGTATAATCCGCAGCTCATTGAGAATACTTAATCTATGTAGGCAGACTAGCCCCCGAGTAGTTTTTCGAGGTTTTGCCAAGTCACACCCTATTGAGGCTTTAAGCCGAGTTGTAGCGAAATGGCGGGTTGTGCCTGACACTGATTCAAGCAAAGTATCTTACATCAAGGCAATGAGTAGTGTTGTGGCAAAACGTCGGGCTATGCCTGACACTAATTCAAGCAAAGTATCTTGAATCAAGGTAGTGAGTCGAGTTGTGGAGAAACATTGGGATATGCCTGACACTGATTTAAGAAAAGTATCTTGAATCAAGGCAGTGAGCCGAGTTGTGGCAGGACGTCGGGCTATGCCTGACACTGATTCAAGCAAAGTATCTTGAATCAAGGCAGTGAGCCGAGTTGTGGCGAAACGTCGGGCTATGCCTAACAATAATTCAAGCAAAGTATCTTGAATCAAGGCAGTGAACCAAGTTGTGGCAAAACGTCGGGTTATGCCTGAAACTGATTCAAGCAAAGTATCTTGAATCAAGGCAGTGAGTCGATTTATGGCGAAACACCGGGCTATGCCTAACACTGATTCAAGCAAAGTATCTTGAATCAAGGTAGTGAGCCGAGTTGTGGCAAAACGCCGAGCTATGTCTAACGCTGATTCAAGCAAAGTGTCTTGAACCAAGGCAGTGACCAGAGTTGTGGCAAAACGTCGAGCTATGTCTGACGCTGATTCAAGCAAAGTATATTGAACCAAGGCAGTGAGCCGAGTTTTAGCTTTAAGCCGGGAAGAATCCAATTAAGGATCTTCACCTGATTTTGGCATTAAGCCGGGAGGAATCCAATTAAGGATCTTCACCTGATTTTGGCATTAAGTCGGGCAAAATCTGTTCGCGTTAAAAAGTGACGAATGAGGGAATCGAATCAGAATTCGAATCTCTGGCTCGAAACGATTTACTCTTTTGATTTGTTTTTAAAGATGTCGCGAGCGTCAAGCTTTATTGTTTCCAAAACAAGAAAAATGAGATGAAAAAGGGGAAAGCTGCAATACCCTCAATAAATATGATATGCAGTACGACTAGCGTGAACTAGACGCAACGCATTGGGGAGATTATGGGCAAGGGGGTTTGTTATATAAAGGGAATAGATGTGGCACCCTAAATATATATAGTGATCTATAGCCTTATATATGAATAGTTGATATGTTTGTGTGTTTTAATTTTCTATTCTATTCTTGGAAAAGTTTCTCCTTTGGATTTTAAGAAGGGTAGATTATGTGGGATCCTAGGTTTTGTTATTATTGTGCTCGCAAAGATCATTGGGATCTTCTGCATACATATCCCTTAATGGGAATCAGAGCATTTGTAGCTCGGACCTAAAGGGAGCTATGGTTTTGTTTGGTTTAAGGGAGAAAGAAGTATGCTCGCCAAGGATGAGACCTTGTGCCTACGTATTCTCAAAGGGAGGTTGAGAAATTCAGAGCAATCTTAGTTCCCACTTATGCTAGTGGAAGCAACGGGATGTTATTAAGAGACAAATACAAATGTCATCTTAATGAAAAATGTATCTAATCTATTTCATCACATACATTTTAATGGGTTGATTGATTGAATCTTTCGTCGTAAGTATTAGGTGTTTTGCTTGAGTGTACAAGCGTTACCACTTACAGACTAAAAGATGTTTTTGTTTGAAAAAAGTGTGATTTGAAAAGAGTTTGATTGTATGTGATATGATAGATGAGATACTTCTTCCATAGAGATGATAAATGTCTAAATCTCTAGGAGAAATTGATTATGGATTAGGGGGATGCTTTTAAGAAGCCTGTGGGTCCTTGTATTGTAAGCCCAAGAGGAGGCATTCTGAGGGTCATCGAGGGTCCTTGTATTGTGAGCCCAAGATGCATTCTGAGGGTCACCGAGGGTCCTTGTATGAAGCTCAAGAGGAAGCTATAGGGTATGGTTGGCTTTGGCTTTAAGAGTGGTTTCACCGGGAAACCATCCTCTTAGGATTTCAAGAGTGATTTCACCGGGAAATCATCCTCTTAGGGTTCTATCCTAGCGCGGGTGATTCTTTGTATTGGAAGCCCAATAGGAGGCTGTTAAGATATTTCCTGGTCTCTTTCTTGTTTGATGCCCAAGAGAAGGCTAAACTCAATGAGGGAGTTCTTTTGAACGAAGCCCAAGAGGAGGCTAACTCAGCAGGGGAGTGTTGTCTTATATGAAGCCTAAACGGAGGCTAAACTCAGTAAATGAGTTTTCTTATATGAAGCCTAAGAGGAGGCTAACTCAATAGATGAGTTATCTTATATGAAGCCTAAGAGGAGGCTAAAGGGGGAACCTAGTTGTTAGGCTAATTGTTATGTTATAACTGAACAGTTATATAAAAAAGTGTGTGATGTGTATTCACAGGAGTTTATGAAGGAAATATATAGACAAGTGTATAAAACGAGCAATTTAAAGCAAGTGTAACTTGAATATATACAAGGTTTTGGGACTTATACCTTACGGTAGGCCCATTGGTTTAAGAGCAGTTTCACCGGGAATAATGCTTCTCTTAATACCAATGGAATCGGTGTATAAACAAGCGGATGAAAACAAACGAAAGAAGTTTGTTTATGCTTGAATATTTACAATGATGATTGAATGTGTACAAGGAAATGAATATGTACACGAAGGGGTTTTTATGTACAAGAAATGAATATGTACATAGGAGGGTTGAGACTTACACCGTGAGGGAGGCCCATGATCAATTAAGAAATTCAAGGAGAAACCTAGTTTGGTTTATCTTTAAATCTAATTGATCATGGAAAAAGGTGTGTAAGTTTGTTGAAAAGTTTTGAAAAGGTTTTGAAAAGTGAAGAATATTCACAAGAAGTTTTGGAAAAGTTTTAAGTTTGAAAGTTGGAAAAAAAAAACATTTTTGGGAAAGTATTAAAAATACTTAAAATGTCTCATTTTTTAACTTAATTAAAAGTATAATCAAAAAGAAAATATTTTTGGATTTTTTTTGACATAATCATAAAATAGGCATATTAAATGACAAGTGTACAAAAAATCATCTCAAAATGAGAAGTTTTGATTAGTTTTTGAAAATGTTGAAGTTTGCTAGAAAACTTGAGAAAATTAGTGATAAAAAAGAGGTTTTGGTCCTAAGGAGGTTTGAACCTTGGACTTCTGGCTTAGAAATGAAGATTTTCCACTGAGCCATTTGCTTGACTTGTCATTTAATTACCTTGCTTAGAAGGAGTTTTGAAAAAATAAAGTTTTGAAAAATGTTCAGAAGTTGTACTTCTGAAGGCTACTTCTGGAAGGGTCAGAAGTTAGCTTGCTTCTGGAGGGGTGAGAAGCATGGCTTACTTCTGGAGTGCTTTGGCTTGTAGCTTCTGGGGCGTGAGAAGCAGCGTATGGTGCTTATGGCTGCTTCTGGAGCGTGTGAGAAACACGTTGCTTCTGGGGATAGAAGCATTATAAATGCTTCTTGAGGTGTTAGAAGCTTGAGGCTTCGAGAGATGGAAGTACTAGAAGTACTTCTGAAGAGAGTGGAAATGAAAAGCTTCTAGGAGTAGAAGCTTCAGAAGTACTTCTGGAGGCTGAGCCTCAGAAGGACTTCTGGAGAAACAAGCTTTAGAAGCTTATTTTGCCTTTTATTAAAAAAAAAGGTTCCAGGGGGATTCGAACCCCCTTGAGGCGAAGGAAGGTTTTAATGCGTGCTGGCTTTACCACTGGGGTGGCTATACATCCGTTGGTTTAACTTAAAATACAAATATATATTATAAACCCAACTTTTAAAATTTGAATTTCTCTTCAACTTCTTCGTGGAAACAGGCGCGAGCAACCATGGCTTCCAAATTCGAATTTCTTCGTTTCTTCATCAATTTTGAAAGTTCAAAATACAATTTTGTCTAGATTTTCATCACAATTCTAACCATGTATCTTGTTAAAATTAATAATCAAATATGAATGTGAATTTTGATAATCCCAATTTAAACCCTAACTGGAAAAAAATGATTAATTCTTTGAACTCAATTGATTTTAATTTAAATTAAGGATCCAAATAGCTTTAGTGATAGGATATCTACATTTTCCTTTTCAAATTTGAAGCTAAAGATGCATGTATGGAGGTATCAAAGTTTTGAAAACTCACCTCTTGGTATGAAATACCAGATCGAGTTTAGCGCCTGTGTGCAAAGTAATGATTGATTAAGCTTCCCTGAACCTCACTGAGTGTGTTCCTACTCTTAGATTGTTCTGAAAGTGGCTGAACCTCTCTGACCAAGTCAAGTTGCAGGTTGTTAATTTAAAAATGGAAGATGATGATGGAGCTGTTCCAGAACTTGTTTAAGTGTTTGGACAGTCTCTATATGTTGTATAGGATGTGTCTGAAGTGAGAAATCAAGACTAGCACGAGTAGTTTTCAAGTTTTGAAGTTTTGGCTCAAAACTTGCACAAATGGAGTTTTATGTAGAAAACTGTCTCTTAGCTTGTTTTATGATGGTTTTAAGTTTTAAATAACTTCTAAATGATGTTTAGAACATGTTAGAAACTTAAGTTTGCTTAGATTTTGCAAGGCTTGAAGATTGCAAAATTTCCCTCTTTGAACTTTGAAACTTGGAATTTAAGAAAGAAAGAAGGAAAACTTGGATTATGATAGCTTTGAAGTCATACTCGGACAACTCCACTGCCCAAGATATTATTCTCCCAGCCAGATCCGACTTTTTAAATATTTGCTTTAGGGGAAAGTTCGTTCTTACCAGGATAGGATGCCCATGAAAGTAATGTCTTAACTTCCGAGCAGTTGTCACCAAAGCTAGTGTCAAACGTTCAATTTTTTATATATATTAACGTTGCTCCCTTCAGCACTTTACTAGCAAAATATACCAGACGCTCTTTGGCCTCTCCTTCTTGTACCAAGACCGAACTAATTGCATGATTTGATACAGCGAGATATAACACCGGCGGCGTATTTTCTTTTGGTCTGGTCAAAATTGGAGGAGTTGACATAAATTGTTTCACCTCCCAAAATGCCTGCTCACATGCATCAATCCATTCAAATTCTGCACTCTTTTTAATAGCCGCGAAGAAATGAATTGACTTGTCTCTTGCACAAGATAAAAAACGAGTCAACACGACCAACCGACTAGTTAGTTGTTGCACTTCGCGTATTATAATCGGACTTCTCATATTAATAACCACTTGAGATTTATCGGGGTTAGGTTCTATTCCCTGACTTGTCAACATGAAGCCTAAGAACTTGCCAGTCTGCACCCCGAAAGTACAATTGTCCGGGTTCAGGCGCATGTTGTACTTTCGAATCGCTACAAAAGTCTCTTCAATGTCTACCACACGCTTGCAATCTGCTATTGTCTTGACCACCATGTCATCCACATAAACCTCAATATTTCGCCCTACATGTGGAGCGAAAACCATGTCCATGAGCCTCAGGTACGTTGCGCCAGCATTCTTTAATCCAAACGACATCACTTAATAGTAATAGTTCTTTCAGTCTGTCATGAAGGCTGTCTTCGAAGCGTTTGTCGGGTTCATTCTGATTTGATTGTATCCCGAGTAGGCATCCAAGGAACTTAGAAGTCGGAACCCCGAAGCCCCATCAATCAACCGATCAATGTGTGGCAAGGGGTAAAGATATTTCAGACATGCTTTATTAAGACCATTGAAGTCCACACACATTCTCCACTTCCCAGTTTTCTTCTTGACCATGACCATGTTAGACAACCATGTTGGGTATTGAACTTCGCCAATGAATCTGACTTTGATCAACTTTCCAACTTCATCTACAACAACCTTCCTTTTTTCTTCACCAATTTTCCGCTTCCATTGAGATATCGACTTCACATCTGGGTCAAGAGCCAAATGATGACACATAACCTCTAGGTTGATCTCGGGCATATCCACGAGTTTCCAAGCAAAGAGATCTAAGTTCTGCCTCAGAACCTGGATTATCCCGGCCTCTTCCTCGGCGGAAAGTTGCGTTCCCATATGAGTAATTTCTAAATGCTGGGACCCGATCTATACCTCTTTTTTCTCCTCTTGAGGAGTCAGGCTATCTTCTTTAGGGTCTTCCCTAGGATCGATGTCCACCACATTAACTTTATGGTCAACCGGGTTCTCAACAAGCACCCACTTTTTCTTAATCTTCATGTTGTCTTTGTAGCACTTCCTGGCCAAACCCTGATCTCCTGAGACAATCCCGACGCGGCCCTCACCCAATGGATACTTCATAGTGAGGTATAAGGTTGATAAGGCCTCCTCTAGAGCATTGAATGAAGGTCAGCCTATGATGATATTGTAAGGCGAGGAAACGTTGATTACTAAGTATCGGACTCAGACATCCTTAGCATTCTCAGGGGTTCCAAAGGTAGTTAATACTTAGAGATGACCCAACACCAGAACCTGCTCACCGGAGAAGCCTACCAAGGTTCCATTGAACGACAGTAACTCCTTGGGGTCAAAATCCATTCCTTTGAAGGCTTCCCAATACATGACATCAGATGAACTACCTAGATTAACTAAAATCCACTTTACACCCCAGTCTCTGATTTGTACCTTAATGACCATGGGGTCATTTTCATGAGGCAAAACACCTTTTGCATCTTCCCGAGAAAAAGTTATCACTCCAAGATCATCATTTGTTGGTTCAGCCTGAGCCACATGCATTACATCTCGTGCATACCTCTTTCGAGTTGCTCTGGTGGATCCGCCTCCAGCAAATCCTCCAGAAATGGCATTGAGCGTATGCCAGGTTATTCTTGCCTCATGAGCTTCCTCAACTGCCTTGCCCCTCTTTTTTGATGGTGAACTAGATGTCTCCTATATCTTTGAAGGCGGGTTGCATTTTCCACCTTGTTTCAGGCTATCTTTCACATAGGATGAAAGTTTACCCCTCTAGATCAACTTTTCAATCTATCTTCATAATTGAACACATGACTCAGTTGTATGTCCTCTAATACGATGGTACTCACACCAAGCTTCCAGGTTCTTTCCCATCGCGGCATTTACTGCGTCTGGCTTCCATGGCTTAGGAAATAAATTCAAATGGTTCACATCTCTCCAAATATCTTCCCTTCTGGCGTTCAACGGTGTGAAGGTTTTGCCTGTTCTTAAGGCCTGATGGCTCCTCTCTAGAGATCGTTTCTCCCGGGCACGATCCCGGGATGTTGATTGATCCCGAGATCGGACCTTTTTATTCGAGATATCATCTCGTTCTTTGCAGTTTTCTAGAGTATCTCGGGCTCTCTTATCCATATTGCTTTCTTCACCATTCACATAACATTCATCCCGGGTAATAATTTCATCCATGCTTTTGGCCGGTTTCTAAGCCAGAGACTCATTGAATTGCCCGACCTTGAGTTCGTGCTGAAATGTCGCCACAAAGATCTCTTGATTGGGATGAGAAACGTTTATGGTCTCCTCATTAAACCTGGCCATGAAATCCCACAGTGATTCTGCTGGACGTTGTCTGACGTTGAACAACGAGGTAGTGGCCACCTTCTGGTGTCGGTTTGCAAAAAATTGTTGGATTATCTTTTTATTGAAATCTTGGTAACTAACCACGTAGTATCGTGGTAAGCCCATGTACCATTGCAACACGAATTCCCTGAAAGTGCCAACCATCAACTTGCATTTCAAGGAATCTGTTGCTCCTATTAACGCCATCGTGTTATTAACTGAAATAATATGCTCCTGAGGATCAGTTTTCCCATCGTAAGCTGCTAAGGTGGGAGGCTTGAAATTCTCAGGAACAACATCCTCCCAAATGACTTGAGATAAAGGTTGTGGTTCCAAGAGTTTTACCTTTTGTTCTTCTATTTCGTCCAAACTCCTATGTTGAAGAGCCTAAACACTATCTTGTAGGGTGTCATTATGCTGACACAAATCGTCTATCATAGCCAACAATTGAGTCAGATCCTGATGATCGGTTGATGGTGTTGTTGACATCGTGCTACTAATTACTGTGCGGTGGCCTGGGATAAATTTCACCGAGGCCCCACGGTGGAGGCTCAAGCTAAGTATCCTGAACTCCAAGCTAATGTTCGTCTTACTTATCCCGCTGGAAGTAGCCCTATTTATACATAAGTAACGTGACTTCCTCGTTTAACACCTATAACGACTTATGCCTTCCCAATTCCATAATTTAGCTTCCTTAAAGGTGTGTAACATCCATCGTTCAACAATGATGGCCTTAATGTATAACGCGTGCCACCATGATTAATGTGGCATTTTCACCTAGCTTGAACGTAACGCTTGCTTTATTAGCCGATTTGGGCCGTGGCTCGTATGACCGAGTTGTATAACTGGGTCATACTTTGACTATAAGGATTGGTTTGACTTCACAATTTGATGATTGGTATGTTTCACATAAGGATTTTCTATAAGATTACCTATTCACACTTGAAATTTTCCCTTATTTTCTTACGGTATTCTTCATCATCTCTGAATCCAACAACATACAATCGATCATACCTTGGTTGAAAGACAACTCTAATTGCTAACTTTTTCTTCAATATTGCATCAAGTGGATAATGAAACTCTAGAGGGTTATCTTCACCAGTGATCGGAAAAATAACAAGTGTATTATTTTGCCTATTGTAATAATAACATGGAAATTCCCCGAATGTCGATCTCAAGGACTGCATATCGAGTTCAATTTGTGTTTCAATTACACAAAAACTTAAATTGGGGTTTTATTAGGAAACTATCATAAGTAAAAATAAGCAGAATAATAAATTGGCTTTTTGACAAACATGAGGAACATGTTGTTGAAATACTTTTATAGGACAAATATTTATATTATCGTTTTCCACAGAGATTGGTGTGATATCATTATCGTTCTCTAGTTAGAGTAATTTTAAGTTTAAGATTCATAAAAGGGTTTTGGTTTTGGTTTTAGTAACATAAAGTTTCGATTTCATGTAAAGTTTCAAGTATCGGTAAAAGGGAGTTTTGGTTTTAAAAGGTCGATAAAAATGTGTCACGATTAGGTCTCGATAATCTATTTCAGACATATTTTCACTATAAATCATATGAACTTATTAATAATAAATATAATCACATATCCTCTCAATACGTTTCATTTATAAAACACGTTGTGGGTTTTATCAAATTGATCCTTAGATGATCTCTCTACTTAACTATCAATTTGATAACTTTATAAGCTCAATATTAGTGAATATCAACTCACAAAACTATGTCTAGCAAATATTTATTGATAAGTGAAAACCTAGGTAAAGTGTATGATTTTCCCTATAACAACCTTGAATTCTGATTTTTTCAACAACTTCAAAATACTCAATTACCAAATCTTTAGTTTATTTTTCCCTAAGTCCTTAGTGGGAAAATGTTTAAACATTCATCCTAAACCCTAAGTCCTTAGAGATTTATGATGAAATCAAGCATTTTTTTAATCAAGAATTAATCGATAACTATAGGGTATCCCTAGTCCTAAGTGATACCTATTATAGTTTAATCGTTAAAAAATCTTAACAATGACGGTCCAGCCTGATTGTTAATCGTGAATCAATCCATATTGGTCCAACAGGGAAAGTCTTACAAATATTAAACGATTAAATTGAATATGAAAACTACTTTATTATAAAACTAGGAATTCAACATTATTACAAATGCAAAACAGGGACACGCCATAGCATTGGGGGTTAACTACTCATATTTTTCAAAGTAATTTCAGAATAAAAATTAGACATTACAATTTGATGGTGAACTCTGATCTTCAATTGCTTGTGCTCATGAAAAGTCTTCGTTCTCTGACAATTGCATAAGCTTCGATCGTAAAATTATTTTTATGCCAAAAAAAAGGTCCTTCATTCATCATACAAACTCTCTAAAATAGTGAAAATCCATTGGTCTTGATCGAAATTATCCAAAACGCCCCTACAGGTCAAACTTAGTGAAAAATCCAAAAAACACACAAAATCAACGTCAGTTGCCAACATGTCCCGTGTCAGGTGACACGAACACCGGTGTTGGCCACCTAACTTTTCACTTTCTAAAAAGCTTTTCCGCTGAAACGGCCCGTGTCAGGTGACACAACCACCCGTGTTAGGCCTCATATAGCCTGATTTTTTTCACTTCCTCCGAAACTCTAAATTTTGCACTTTTTCGCATTGATTTTTCCCAATTTATTCTTCCGAGCCTACAAACAGGAAAACACACAACCAATGTATAAAATATGGTAAAATTACATGAAATACTCGACAATAAAAAGAAAAGATAATTCAAATTAATGGTAAATAACAGTGTAAAAACCACTGGTCAACCAACCTGAATTCACACAAAGATTTACTAACAATGCATATATAAATAATAAATTTTGAACAAAGAGAAGTAAGTACCTCAATCAACTCAAGGGAGAATTTTCCAATTAGTTCGACACAATCTTTGTCCCAAAAGACAAACATTGCCTTTAATTATCCATCCACAACTAGAACTTCAAGTTTGTACCTATAACAATGTTGGTTTAAAAATTAGTTTGCAGACATGGCATAATAGTTCATATTATGAAAAGTAATAAGCAATCAGCTTAAATCCACACATTGGGACATGTAAGTTAGTTTCATGATTTTCAAAACACTTGAACTTTCCATCTTTAAGTCCAACACTTTTGGTACACTCACTACAACCATTGTAATACTATCCAGACTGTCCGACTTCAAATTTTTCCAACATGGCAACAATTACACATGTTGTCTCCTAGTATGATGTAATAGAACAAAACGTGAAAAAATAAAACTAATGCATAACGTATCAATGAGAAAACTTACACTTATATTCTAAATATTGGTGATTTTAGCAAGACTTCGAATTTCAACTTTCCACATATACTTATCAAAGTCAGAATATTATGAGTTTTGAGTCATGTCAACTTGCAAGTTAGACACAAATAACAAAGGAATCTCCCTTTGAAGCTTGAGATTTATAAAGCCAAACATGAAAGTCAGACATAAATCAAGATTTAATATTAATATAATATATAAGATAATAAAGATATGCCAATGCAATGCAACCACATTTCTTTTAACTTCTTAATGTCAACTATGTTAGCACCATTGATTATTAATTTTATGCCATTCTATGCATTGGATACATTCAAGGGAAAACCTCGTATATATGTGCACTCTAGAATAGGGTAGTTAATATAAATAGGAAAATCAATGAAGCAAATTACTTACCATAGTGTTTTAGAAATAGCCAACATTAATACCTCGAGCTCCATCGATTCTTGCATTTTGCAATAGTATAATAACACTGTCAAGATCCTTGGTACTGTTGTAGTAATTGTAGAGTTATGATGCAAGGTCACCCCAAAGAGTACATTGAACCAAAGACTTACTGCAGTAAAATAATTGAGCAAACATATAATAAGGTCAATATATAAACTCAACTATCTCCAACTGAAGTACAAAACCTAGTCATAGAATAATAAGGAAATACCTCATATTAGTTATAATAAAGACAATTTTGTTTTTGTTGTTTTCAGCATTCATTTGGGTTTTAATTATTTGAGTAACTCCTCCAATGATATCTAACAAATAAAATTACTAATGCAAGAAAGCAAAACTTAAAGGATTAAATATAAAAAACGACACATTTATACGATTAAATTACCAACTAGCAAATCAGGTTGAAACCTTCATGCAACTATGGATTCCAAAACTAATTAAGTTCAAATGGTTTAGAGGAATGTCAGGAAAATCTATAATTTTTTGTAGTAGATGCACCATAAAATATCAACTTGAAAGTTTAAACGATGAGCGGTTTCTTTGAAACTATTAGCAACCTTGAAATTTTACATGATCTAGGTATTTCTAACTGTAGATGTAGACTTGTGCTTCGGAACCAAATGCGGTGGTATAGTTACTTGGATCACATCACATTAAAAAGAGCAAATATAAGAATATACAAACACGATTTTCAGTTACTAATAAACTAATCAACTACATATATGTTGTCTGTAAAGTGAGACACCATTATACCTTTGTATAAATTAAAACCATTTCTAATAGCAATCTCTTATGATAGACCTCAAATCTCTAATCCTAATAGCAATCTTCTATAAATATTTGGAGTCATTGATATTTATAAAATCTTCAATTGGGCTGGCCATTAGCTTGGTATAATAAGCTGAAACAACAACAGAGATTCAAGAACATTAAACAAATTTCAATGGTTTTTTCAAACCGTGAAGTACTTATGAAAGTTAATTGAAGTTTATGAACATAGATTTTCCAACAACAAAAAAGGAATGAAAATTTCATCACGTTTCTAAAATAGTAAAGTTTATAAACATCCATGGTAGCTTTGAACTTTTGTTTTCCAAAAACAAATATTAGAAAACATACAACAAAAAGAACGTATAAAAAAAAAACAAATATTAGAAAACATACAACAAAAAGAACGTATAATTCATAGTAGAAACCTATATGCAAGTAACCTTGAGCAAATAATAAAGAAGGACAACAAATTTCATCACATTTTTCAAACAGTAAAGTTTATGAATATCCACGACAACTTTGAACATGGTTTTCCAAAAACAGAGATTAAACAACATTCGACACAAAGAAAACACAAACATTGAACAACAACAAAACGAACAAAATCAGATATCTAACATACCCATATAAGTTTTTTCAATGGGTACAATGAAATAGAATCGATAGTATATTGCAATCGATTGAACACTTTAGATGATAAGCATTTTCAATGGGTTCAGATCTCACTGGATGGAAATATTATTTTGAATAACATTGAAACCAAAGTGAAATGGAAAAGTTGTTTTAATAGTGTTAGAACCAAGGTGATTTAAAGAGTGCAAATAGCAACTTCGCGGTCCAACATTTAGTGTGACGTTTCAACACTAAATATATTGAAGAGAGTGATATTTGCTTGGAGAACATAATAAATAATTATATACTAGTAGTAGTATATGGTAAAAGAAAATAATAAATAATAATAGATAAACATTAAAAACATTCATTAAATTAAATTATGTACAATTAGACAGATATAACCTTATAATTAGAAAAAAATAAACTTAAAAGAAAATATTATTCTTAATTACACACTTAATAACAGTTACACCATACAAATTTACTTTTCTAAAATTGTTTAATAATTATTTTTTGTTTTTCTTTCTTCATATACAAAGAAACCCATATGTATGTAGTATTTCTCCTGTGTAAGTAATTCATGTCATTTTTCTAGTATTCAAATTTAAATTAAGAAGAGTGTAGTAGTGATTTCCAGAATTATATCTTAATAAATACTGTATATATTAGATTAATGGATTAAATAGAATAAAGTAGTGACAGTTGAGAGACTAGTTTGATAGTTTGATGATGTATTAAAAAAGAGAATTTTTTCACCCATTAAGCGGGTTTCTCCCACACCCCTGAAAAACTAAAAATACTATTCGCAAATTAATTTACTAATTCACTTTGTTGGGTGAATTTGCAAATTAACTTGCGAATTGACCTTTCTAAGTGAATTCATAAGTTAACTTACGAATTAACATTATTTTTATACGTTTTATTATTTTATACATGGTTTTACACATTCGGGTTATGTTCCGTAAGTTAACTTACGGATTCACCTTGTAGGGTGAATTTGTAAGTTAACTTATAAAACATTTTCCGAATGTGTAAAATCATGTTTAAAACTCCTATGTTTTTTCATATTTACTCGGATTATGTTTCCGTTTTCAAAAATTCAATTAAAGAAGATATTAGAGATATCAATATACACAAACCATGTAAATAATAATATGTTATAAATACTAAAGAGAAAGAATATCAGTAATATCATATTACATAAATTGTTCCAAATACAAAATCAAATAAAAAATAAAGGCTATGCCTAATCCCATCTCGGGTGACCATCCTCTCCACCACATTGGGTCCGTCCGTTGATAATCCGTCATCCGCCTCCGTCACAAGATACGATGAACAATGACATGATCATCCTCGACAGATCGACAGAGTACCACCATGTCCGACCCACATATACCCACAACAACCGAAACTCATTTGGCACGACATGATTCTCTAAATCCTAAAAGACATCATCTAGAGCCCTCCGTGTGATGGTGTTAGGAGTAGCCTAGAAAAGAGATCGGGATATGGTCTTCACATAGCCAAACTGGCGCATACACCGCTCGGGAAGATACCAGACCATTATGTTAGCCCCACACGTAACACCCCAATTCTACCCATAGAATATTATTCAAATCAGAGTGCAGAAAAGATAATCATACAAGGGATGTCACAATTTCTTCACAAAACAACATGCATTTAGTCACAACTATACCGATACATAACACTTAGATCATGGATGAACTTATAACAACACTTTTCAATTAATTCAGTTAATCAATCTAAACCACAGAATCATAATTCTTCAATAATAACAATAATGCATCTTTTATTCAACCTTAAAATATTTCACAATATTATTAACATTATTTAACTTCACTTAGCATAATTATTCAACTAAACCAACTTCGAGAATCAACATGATCAAATATTCACATTATTCATAAACTTCAACAATTTAAGCAAACAACGTTCATCCCCCGAGTGTTACGTATCAGAGCAATTGACACCAACTTGAACTAACAACAACTAATTTTTCATTCCTGAATACCTGCACGTTACCAGTATAAAGGCAACAGCGAAACAAATGAAAGAGTGAGATATCTACCAATATAAACAAGTGTATGATAAATAATATATTAGGATTAAAATATACAAAATTATCACCACACAATTACAAGATCATCAATCAATTCACTTCACAGTCACAACATCATTAAATCAATTCACTTCACAGTCACAACATTATTAATCAATTCACTTCACAATCACAACATCATTAATCAATTCAAATGAGACGTAACAATGCATATGCATGCGGTACCAACAGAGCTTCAACCCTCTTCACTAATTGCCAATTAATAGAGGCACAAGGCATAAGCCTTCTTCACAATTCCACCAATACATGTCTTCACAAGTATGCAAATGTAATGCAACACTAACAACATATAACAACGACATAAATTCACTTCACGAGGCATACGCCTATATCACTGTTATTACCAATAATTAAAGGTAATTATGTCACAAGAAATACCCCGCAACTTCGCATAAATAGCAACAATACACAACAACATATTTCTTGCCAATAAATTACAAACAATTCATCAACACGATACATTCATAACAACATCACAACAACCACATCGTTACATATAAGCCAAGGTATGCAAACTACGAATAAATCCACAAAGTCGGAAAATCAATACTTTTCAAAATAAAACCAAGTTATTATTGTTTTATTTATTTCATAAATAAAGTATTTAATTTAAGAAACCACGTCCAAAACAACGACTAAAACGGACTTATGGTTTGAAAGTTATGAATTTTTAAAGTTTGGTATTTTTCAAAAAATATTAGTCATAACCGGTTCCTCCAGGGGAGTAAGCGGTTTCCACAATCATGTGAAAACACGCTGCTGGAAAATGTATGGGGAACACAGGTTCTCTTACAGGGGAACCGGTTCCCAGATCCAAAAATTAGTTTTTCAAGTAAAATACACAGTGGTAACTGGTTCCCCCCAGGGTAACCGGGTTCCACGATCCCTGTAGCAGAAAATAATTATTTTGACAGCATTCTTCATTCTCAATCCATCCAATAGTTCCAATTACAAACTCATACACAAATAACACCAAAACACATCTCAATACATGATTCCAATGCCATAACAACACACCACAACATCATACAACAACTCTATAACATCAATTGCATCATACACAACAATCAATTTACAATCAACACATCTACACAAAACAACCAATTCATGGATCAATACCTTCTCACAAACAAGAATACATCAAACCCCACGTACCATTCATCATAAACCCAGTTATAGAGTTAGAACCACACCCCTTACCTGGATTCAAGGTGGTTCAACTCCCGATCGAGATCCTATTTGGCTTTTCGGTCTATAAATTTCTTTCCGACGGCTAATTCCCTAACCTTGCACTTCTTCCTCTTTTCCTCACGTACAACATTCTCTTCTTCTCAACCAAACCTAATTTTTCTTATCCCACTTAATTTATAATAATACTCAATATTAATAATAATACTATTATTCTCAATATTATTTTGGGCTCAATACTACACCTCCTTTAATACTACAACTTACACAATTTAACCCAATAAAACAATTCCTATTTATTCCAATAATATTATTCTTCCGATTAAATCGACTATATAATCCGGCTTAACTTACTAATCCAAATACGCTTCTTAAAATAATACCGACAGATCCAATTTTCGACTAAATCCAATAATTAAATCCTTATATAATTTAATTAAATAATTAATTAAATTAGGGGCGTTACACCACAGGCTAGCCACCCAGAGTATAATGAAATGGTATCGAAGGGGACAACCTCCCTATAGTCCTCAAATGGGGTCCAGTTGATGTCGTCGTGGTTGGTGCGATTAAGGAACACCCGGTAAGGAACCACATTATTGTTGTCCCTGTTGAGAATAAACCTAGCAGTCCTGGGCATGAAGTCCTCATAGTCGGGATCCACGGAGTAACCATGGATGCAATGAAAGTACGATAAAATCCAACTCCGCATCAACAAAAATATAATGTGTAAGTACAAATCAATTAAAACTAATTAAAATTTATCGTTAAAATAAAAACGTACCATGAGGAGTGTGCACGAGCCGGTAAGCGCCCTAACCCTCCATCTGGAAGCTTCATTCAACTTCTGGTAGAGGTAGGTAAGAACAACGACACCCCAATTCCAGTCATGAACTGTAGAAAGGTCTGTGAGATATCTCAAGTAGGTTACGTCGGTGTAGCGGCCACTCATGTCCACAAAGACGGACGTGCCTACCAAGTACATCAGAAAACACCGGATGTCACAACCCCGATGAAACTGAACAAAAACATCCTCCTCCACAAGCTCCTTAGCTTCATGTGCAGTTCTTTTTTGCAAAAGCTGCTAGACGAATATGCTCCTCATATAACTCCTTTAGATAGTAGTATTTCATGTGCGCCCCGTTTGTGGAATCGCAGTACTCAACAAATCTGTATGGATCAACTCCCAAATGCTCAACCATCAGATCAACCGGCTCACCTCTGGTTATCTTATAATGGTTGAGTAACCTACCTCTGATAGGTAGTCAGAGCAAGCAGGCAACATCGTTGAGGGTGATCGTCAACTCCCCAACTGAAAAGTGGAAAGATGACGTCTCCTTATGCCATCTCAACAAAAGCACCCTGCATGTCAGTGCTAATGGTACCGTAACCAGAACTGTATAATCCGACAAGACCGAATGCGAGATAGCAGTCTAGAACCACTGAGCCTTTGGAGGATATAGTTCAAAGATTTTGAGAGAGTGGTTCACATGTTTCAAGGCCTTTCTTTCCTGAAACATAAGAATCAAACGGAAATAAATAAATAATACGAACATGGAGTATACGAAAATAGTATGATACGAATGAAAATAAATAATACGAAAATAAATAAATAATACGAACGAAAATAAATAATACGAAATGTAACGATAAAAATTATAATACCTCTCCACCCAGACATAACAGACAGTATGGTCTCCAAAATAAACCAGGAGGGATCTGTCATATGGCCCTCCTGGATAGCCATCATCATCCGCCACTACAGGTTCCTCAACATCGTTGTCGGGAACCTTAACATTTTCGGCGTCCTGGGCCTTCTCCGTCGACTTGACCTCCGGTACCTCCTCCTCATGTGCACGAGAGGAAGATGCCTCATGGAGACGACTCCTCCGTCGCGGTGCAGAAGGTGATGCTATATCAAGTTGTGCCCTATGTTATCTTTGTGCCCTTGCCATTTGTTATCGCTCTCGACGAGCCGACGCTGTTTGAATTTGCGTGCCCTGTCTCAAACGTGTCATCCGGTTGTCATGATCAACCATTTTCCTGAAATAAACCATTACATTGTTAGCATACTAATTCAAAAGCAAATCAAACAAAATTCGCAAGTTAACTTGTGAATTAACCCATTTAGACAACAATTCGCAAGTTAACATGCGAAGTCTCTTTTGATACACTTCACAAGTTAACTTGCGAAACCCCTTTCGTCTAGAAATTCCCAAAATCAAAAATGCAGTCCCAAAACTACATAAATCCAATTTTTCATACTACATTTGGCTACTACTACTTCATATACTACTACATTTCTACAACCTAAACCTTATAATTTAATACAAACTCAGAAATTTGAAGAGTGAAGAAAACTTACAAAATTTTTTGGTTATGGAGGAGTTGAGATGTGTTGGTGAAATGACTTGAAATGAGGAGAGTGACTTGAAATGTGTTTGCAGAAGTTAGAGTTTAGAGTATAGGGGGAAAATTCTGTATTTTCTAAAATTATACACAGACTTCACAAGTTAACTTGGGAATTCACCTTATTTTTTAAAAATCGTAGATTATTTCGTAAGTTAATTTACGAATTCACTTTATTTAAGAAATTCACAAGTTATCTTACGAAACGGAAATGTATTTTTGATTTTTCAACGTAGATGAAGATGAACCCCACTAGATATGGTGAAAAAAGTTCATATTAAAAGATAACATTGAGGTAATCATTTTGGTAGGAAAAAGGGGACTGACCGTAGATGCCAACTGGTAAGTGATGACTAGATTGTTTGTTAATCTTACCTGGTGGAGGTTGTGAGTCACTGGGTCCTGATAGGAGAAGTCACAACTATAATTAGATTAGATAATAATAATACATAAATGAAGGCAAAGAATAAGCATGTAGAGTCCAATTTTGCTTCTTCTCTCTTTCTCCTCTCATTCATCCAATATAAATACTCTTCTCAGTCACATAATCTTCGAATAAAATACTCCATTCATTTTTTAGAACTTACTAATTATATTCACTTCCATATTTCATATTTTATCCACATCTCATTTCTCTCAAAACAGAAAAACTAACTTTCTTCAATGGCGGAACAAAAACAAATTGACGGCAATGTCCTCGCGGCAAAGTCCCTCGCTCAATTCGGCATCCGCAACATGTTCGGCGTCGTCGGAATCCCCGTCACCTCACTCGCCACACGCGCCGTCTCTCTCGGCATCCGCTTCATCGCCTTCCACAACGAACAATCCGCCGGTTACGCTGCCTCTGCTTACGGTTACCTAACCTCCAGTCCCGGCGTATTCCTTACCGTCTCCGGTCCCGGTTGCGTCCACGGTCTCGCCGGTTTATCGAACGCTTCAATCAATACCTGGCCTACCGTCATGATCTCCGGCTCGTGTAATCAGAGCGATTGCGGACGTGGCGATTTTCAGGAGCTTGATCAGATCGAAGCGGTGAAGCCGTTTACCAAATTCGCTGTGAAAGCGAAACACATCTCGGAGATTCCTAATTGCGTCGCGCAGGTTCTCGATCACGCGGGTTCGGGTCGACCCGGTGGTTGTTACTTGGATCTTCCAACTGACGTATTGCATCAGACGGTTTCGGATTCCGAAGCTGAAAAGCTATTGACCGAAGCGAAAGCTGTAGCAGAGAAAAACAAGGAGAGTCATATCACGAAAGTTGATGCCTCGAAGATAAATCAAGTTGTTTCGCTTCTGAGGAATGCTGAGAGGCCGTTGATTGTGGTTGGGAAAGGAGCGGCTTATTCAAAAGCAGAAGATCAATTGAAGAAACTGGTGGAAACTACCGGAATTCCGTTTCTTCCGACTCCGATGGGGAAAGGTTTGTTACCGGATGATCATCGATTGGCTGCCACCGCTGCTAGGTCGCTCGCGATCGGGAAATGTGATGTCGCGGTTGTAATCGGGGCAAGGCTGAATTGGCTTCTTCATTTCGGGGAGTCACCGAAGTGGTCGGAGGGTGTGAAGTTTGTGTTGGTGGATGTGAGTAGTGAAGAAATTGAGCTAAGGAAACCGTTTTTAGGTTTAGTTGGAGATGCTAAACAAGTTTTGGAGACTTTGAATAAAGAGATTAAGGATGATCCGTTTTGCTTGGGGAGCACTCATCCATGGGTGGATGCTATTTCAAAAAAATCAAAGGAGAATGCTTCTAAGATGGAGGCTCAATTGGCAAAGGAAGTTGTGCCGTTTAATTTTCTTACGCCTATGAGGATTATAAGAGATGCTATTTCAGAATGGGGTGGAAGTCCTGCTCCTGTGGTGGTTTCTGAAGGTGCTAATACCATGGATGTCGGTCGAGCTGTATTGGTTCAGAAGGAGCCAAGGACTAGATTGGATGCTGGCACTTGGGGGACTATGGGAGTTGGTCTTGGTTATTGCATTGCTGCCGCTGTTGCTTATCCTGATCGCCTTGTTGTTGCGGTTGAAGGGGATTCTGGATATGGATTTAGTGCCATGGAAGTTGAGGTATATATTTTGCAATCTCTATTAGATATTCCGTTGTTTTACATTACTATTGTTTTAGAATTGTGTTTGTGTGTAGTGTTCTCTTACTAGATAAATGTGTTTATCCGGTGATACTTGACTGACAAAAGCTATGGTACAATGCTGCAAAATCCCTAGTTCCATTTTAAATCAATCACCAATGTTGTGAGGGTTTTTGCTTACTAGAATTTAGCTGGTGTTCTTGATAGTAAAGAGATTTGTTAGTTAGTAGTGGTTACTATAAATGCTTTCTAGTCTTTGAAATTGGAAGAAAGTTGTTTGGCATGCATTGAACATTCGGTCTGAACAGTGATGAATCTTAGAGTCCAACTTCCATGTTGCAAATGAGCGAGTAACATAAGATACACACATATGTGATCTGTGGATTTTACCTTATCAAAACTTCTTAACAAGTTTCTTATTCTGGAGTTTAGCCTTGTTATTTTATTTTAGGACTTCACCTTTTCCTCGAGACTTTTTTGTATAGACAAATATTAGTGTTTAATTTGTTAGGGGGAGGGGGACTTTATTAGTATTAACTGAGTAAGGATCGAACCATGTACTTCATTCTTAATACTCTTACAGCATCCCAACTCAAACCATTGTTCTAGCCTGAAACTGAGATTATATTTGCCCTCAAACTAAAATGTTCCTTTGCTTGCATGTTTTTGCCATGAACCAAATGTGGACTTTAAAATCCTTTTTCAATTTCAATTTTGTTGTAAGAACCTTGTTCATGTTCCATTTTGAATCAATCACTGATGTTGTGAGAGTTTCTGCTTAGATTATTAGCTAGTGTTCTTGATAGTAAAGAGATTGGTTAGTTAGTACTTAATTGGAAATAAGTTTATTATTGTCCTCGAAATTGGAAATAAGTTGTTTGGCACACATTGGAATGAACAGAGATGAGATGAGTCACAATGCTCAACTTATACATTGTAACTGAGTGAGCAACACAAGATACACACACATATATGAGATATCTGGATTTTTACCTTATGAAAACTTGTTAACAAGTTTGTTATTCTGTAGTTTAGGTGTGTACCTTTTCCCCGACCAATCCTTTACAAGTTTTATATCTCTTGTTCTAGACTGAATCAGAGAATATATTTTCCTTCAAACCAAAATGTTCCTTTGCATGTAAAATTGAGCCATGATCCAGATGCACTTGTTGTTTAATAACTAAATTTCAATTTTGTATAAACCATTCATGTTTGAGTTTATTAATTTCTTGTCTTACTATATCTGCAATGTTGTGGTCACATTTTTCTGCATATGCTTTACTCTTGCAAATCATTTTCTGAATACAAGCATGCAATTTGATGCTCTATCTTTTATCTTTATCTTTATCCAGACTTTGGTTCGATACCAACTGGCTGTGGTGGTGATTGTTTTCAACAATGGTGGTGTATATGGTGGTGATCGTAGAAGCCCAGAAGAGATAAATGGACCTCACAAAGGAGATCCTGCTCCAACTTCATTTGTCCCAAATGCAGGGTACCACACTATGATGGAAGCTTTTGGTGGAAAGGGTTATCTTGTTGGGACACCCGATGAACTCAAGAAAGCTCTCTCCGAATCATTCTCTGCTAGAAAACCAACTGTCATAAATGTTGTCATTGATCCCTATGCCGGTTCTGAGAGTGGGAGGATGCAACACAAGAATTGATTTTTCTACTCTAATTACTACTTGCCAAACAAATGCCCTGAAGTATGTGGCATCCTTCCCCTTCATCTTCATTTGTTGTGGTTCAGCATTTAGTTTTTGTTTAGAATAATACACAGAAACTAGAAGAAAAATATGTATAATATAATCCCCCTTTCAATTAATGAATAAAAACTATAAATTTTGTATTAGATTAATCCATTTAGGCCTAGGCTTCTTGGGTATGTTTGTGTTGAAGCCAGTTTATACATGAAGAGGTTTAGGCTGTTATTTTATAAAGAGATACAGATCACACTTCATTCACAGGAGATATGAGCTGTAGCTGGAAGGATATTGACAGTTTATTTGTTTAAGTTTTTCTCTATTTGAGTTTCTATGGTACATAAATTTATGGACTGCTATGATATGGGTTGTTCGTGAATCATCCAAACCAAACGGTTTTGTTTATTTTTAACCATGAATTCATTGCACGTCTGAGGGATGAAATCTAAAAATAAAATTTATAATTAGTTAAGATCATAGTACTTTTAAATTTTAATACGTTGAAAGCACAACTCTTATTAACTTTTATTGACTAGTGTACTTTGTATAGGTTTTCTTAACACGTGCTACACAAGGCAAAAAGTAGTACTGTTATTTTTGGTCTACCTGGCTAATAAAGGCGCTTCAACTATCTTTACTTTACCTATTATTACCTAAGAAAATCTAATACCACCATTACCGAGTGGTGAGTTTGAGCGCCGGGATATACTAGATATTTTTCCATTTTGTCTATGTGGTGGAGGCTGAGTGGCCAGAATAAAGAGCTGCGCTGAGCGGTGCATGTCTGAACCAGTTTTGTATTTATATTTCATTTCATTCATTTTATGGTTATGGTTTTATGGTATTTGTTCCCAAAATCCATCACTTTCATTCTTTGATATTTAGAACTTAGATAATTAACAATGGAGTTTGCAGTTGAATGATCCAGAGTCGAATCTCTCGACGATTGGTTTTGTATGTAACTTTACCTTGATTATATGTATATTTATTGCTCATAGTGTTGTGTGCAACTCATTTTACAAATCAATGTTTGATGATTGCTTGCTTTATTTGGGTTTTGGTTGTTGCAGAGATGGACAGTTTGAATCCGAGTATAGAAAGAACATCTATTTGGTTTTAATTATATAGATATATTAAGGCTTAGTATTCATGTGAGTATCGATTCTTAATGCCTCCATGTTGTTTTGTGTTGTGTTGAGAGATTGCTGACCCGAGCAATATGATTGTTATCTCATTATGTGTTAGAAATAACCTCTGTGTGAGCGATACATGATGATGTTGATGAGTATTTTAGGTTGCGTACAAATGAGTGATATATTTAAGTATTTGATAGTGTAGACTTAATTCAAATTCGAGAGTTCTTTATTATTCAATGAATGAAATTCTTTTTATGTTTATAACTTTTAATTCCCGCACCTTACACCTTTCAACCAATTTTAATCTAAAATCATAAACACGAGACTTGTCGAACGATAATTCAGTAGCACTAGTCCATGTGGAGACGATGTAATATAACCTAAATAAATACTTGCTTTTTCCTTACTTTTTTATCGCATCACGATAGTTTCTTATTTTCACTTGTTTATACTAATACTTGTTAATGTTCAACATATATGTGAATTTTACATAATTGATATACTTATAAATTTAGTGTATATATTTGTTTCTCTTCTTATTTTCCAAAAGTATGATTAGATGTGTAGTTTCAGCTAGAGCTTAAAGAGATGGGAGCAAAGGCGGGAGTGCAAATGTTTGGCTAATCCAAAGCAACGTTCCAGTTTGTAAATAACAGACATCGAGCTTACGACGTAAAACAAGCATGTTTTTATTGTTTTTAGTTTCTTTATTTTATTTATTGTTTTAGTATAGGTAGTGTGATGAATAGGTTAAACACGTTGAAATTGGACTAGTTCTTAAAATTCTCAAATCTCCACTTTTCAACTTGGTTAATTCAATTTCACCCAATCATTTAGTATGTTTATAGTAGTTGTTTCAATTTGTTATTTTCGTGTTTCTCCAAGAGCTTGTTTTGAGTAACTTGAGGAAGTTAGAGGTAATTTTTCAAGTTAACCGTTTCAACTAGCAGATGTATGGTAACAAAATTATTTTAAAGTTGGTACATGTCAGGTATTCATTTATCGTTTTATATAGCATAAGATGCTTAAGAAACTTTTTATTCGTACAAATTCCATTTTATTTATTCTTTTATATTACTTGTTTTTTGATTGAATCACTTTAGTTCTCTTTTTACCCCCAAATGTGAGGAAGCTTTCCATTGTTTATATATGCTGGAGGCCACAATTATGGTTTTAACTGGATTTCATTATGTTTAATCTTTTGTTTGTGTTGATTGTATGAAATCATGAAGATGATCAAGACATTTTATTTGATTTTGAGCACAACTACCAAACCAAATAGTCAATTCACCTTGTGAGTGTTTGAAATTTTGTTAACACCTTTTGAACATTTTTGTCAATGTCTATGTTGTTTTTGAACTTGATGCTTGTCTACGAGTATTTATTCTCTTTATGTATGCATTTTGATTCTTTTTGTTTTTTGAACCCTCAACCATGATTTATGGTTTGAATTTTTACCTTACCTTAGAAAGTAGGGATTATTCACACATTGATGTTGATTGAATTCAAGTTGGGGAGATAAATATTTGGTCACCTATGTTGTTGGTTACTATGCGGTTGTGGAAAAGAAAAGAAAAAGAAAAAAGTGAAAAAGAAAGAAAAGAAAAAATGAATAGTTTTGAAAAACAAAAACAAATAGAGTTTCAAATAACTGTGTTAATAAGTAAGGTGTGTTCGGTGTAACACTAGGGATGAAAGAATAATTTTGATTGAAATTTTGTGTTTGACCTTTTGTGACTTGATCACTCCCTTAGGTTTAGACAAGTTTTTGTTTTAATTAGCTTTAGGAATTACCACTTGTTTGTAAACCAAGCCACCTTACAACCTTAAAAAGCCCTTGTGATTCTTGCCTTTGTATTTTCAACGTGATTTTTTGGATGAATGCATAATTTAGTCTTTTGTTTGCAATATTGTTGGATGAGTGAACTTCATCCCTGGCTTGGAAGCCCCCAGACATAGGTTGGTTAGAACCGAACTGGGTTAATAATTCTCTGTGTTTTTATTGTATTCTGCATTCTTTAAACTCTGTTCTGTTTAGTTGTGGTCGTAGAAAATATTAGTGTCGTTACATTACATTCGACATCTTAGATCTGATACCAGAATTTCAATTGGTATTAGAGCAGGCATCCTACTCTGTCTCTGGGTGAGATTTAGGGAAGATACTTTCAGTTAACATGGACAAAGAGGCAATATTTTTGAATAGACCATCCATTATGGATGGTTCTAACTATGATCTTTGGAAGCCTCACATGGCAGCTTATATAAAGTCCTTAGACAACAGGGCTTGAAAGGCTATTCTGAAAGGATGGACAAATCCTGTCATTATTGGAGCTGATAATCAACCTACTGGTGAGCTGAAGCATGAAAAAATTGGTCAAAGGATGACGATGAACTAGCTCTTGCAAATTCAAAGGCGTTGAATGCTATATTCGGTGGAGTTGACAGAAATATCTTTAGATTGATCAATACATGTGAATTGGCCAAGGATGCTTGGGAAATTCTCAAGACTACTCATGAAGGCACCTCCAAGGTTAAAATGTCAAAACTACAACTACTCACATCTAAGTTTGAGAATCTGAGAATGAAGGAAGAAGAAAGCATTCGAGAATTTCATATGAATGTTCTTGAAATAGCTGGTGCTTGTAGTGCCTTGGGTGAGAAGATACCAGAAGAGAAGCTGGTAAGAAAGATGCTAAGATATCTTCCTAAGAGATTTAATATGAAAGTAACATCTATTGAAGAAGCTCAGGAAATCAACAACATGAAAGTGGATGAACTAGTAGGTTCACTCCAAACATTTGAGTTGAGTATTAACGAGAGGTCTGAGAAGAAGCCTAAAAATATAGCATTCAAGTCCAACGCTGAAGAGAAAGGTGAGGAATATAATTTGAACACCGAGGAAGGATTGTCAAACACCATAGTCATGCTTGGAAGACAATTCAATAAAGTACTGAAAAGGATGGAAGGTAGCTCAAGATCAAATGTATGAAACATCCCATATGACATCAGTAAGACAAATAATTCTAGGAAGAAAGCAGAAGATGAGGAAAGACCTACTCAGGGCAGAAAGTTAAGGTGTTATGAATGTGTAGGCTTTGGCCACATCAAATGGGACTATCCAACCTTTCTCAAAAGACAAGACAAAGGATTGAATGCACTATGGTCAGATGAAGAATCTGAGAGTGAGGCATGCGAGGAATCAGCCAAACATGTAACAACTCTGACTGGTACATATATTTCTGATGGAGACTCAAGTGATGAAGAATTGACTTTTGAAGAACTGGATGCTACTTATAAAGAACGAAAATTTAGTAGCACTAGTCCATGTGGAGACGATGTAATATAACCTAAATAAATACTTACTTTTTCCTTCCACTTTACCGATTCATCAAAATGGCGCCGTTGCCGGGGATTTATGTTTTTTTATCGCATCACAATAGTTTCTTATTTTCACTTGTTTATATTGATACAAATTAATGTTCAACATATATGTGAGTTTTACATAATTGATATACTTGTAAATTTAGTGTATATATTTATTTCTCTTCATGTTTGTCAAAAGTGTGGTTAGATGTGTAGTTTCGGCTAGATCTTGAAGAGATGAGAGCAAAGGCGGGAGTGAAAGCATTTGCCTTATCCACAACAACATTCCGGTTTATAAATAGTAGGCGTCGAGCTTACGACGTAAAACAAGCATGTTTTATTATTTTTAGTTTCTTTACTTTTTTATTGTATTAATATGGTAGTGGGAAGAATTGGTTAAACAAGTTGAAATTAGACCAGTTCTTAAAATTCTCAAATCTTCACTTTTTAACTTGTTTAATTCAATTTCACCTGATCATTTAGTATGTTTATAGTATTTGTTTCAATTTTTATTTTCGTGTTTGTCCAAGAGCTTGTTTTGAGTAACTTGAGGAAGTTAGAGGTGATTTTTCAAGTTGACTGTTTCAACTTGCAGATGTATGGTAATGAAGTTATTTTGAAGTTGGTACATGTCAGGTAGTCATTTATCGTTTTCTATAGCATAAGATGCTTAAGAAACTTTTCATTCGTAAAAATTCCATGTCATTCATTCTTTTATATTACTTGTTTTTTATTGAATCACTTTAGTTCTCTTTTTACCCTCAATTGTGGGGAAGCTTTCCATTGTTCATATATGCCGGAGGCCACAATTCTGGTTTTGACTAGATTTCGTTATGTTTAATCTTTTGTTTGTGTTGATTGTATGAAAGCATGAAAATGATCAAGACATTTTGTTTGATTTTGAGCACAACTACCTAACTAAATAGTCAATTCACCTTGTGAGTGTGTGAAATTTTGTTAACACCTTTTGAGCATTTTTGTCAATGTCTATGTTGTTTTTGAACTTGATGCTTGTCTACGAGTATTTATTCTCTTTGTGTATGAATTTTAATTCTTTTTGTTTTTTGAACCCTTAACCATTATCTGTGGTTTGAATTTTTACCTTATCATAGAAAGTAGGGATTATTCACACATTGATGTTGGTTGAATTCAAGTTGGGGAGAGCAATGTTTGCTCACCTATGTTGTTGGTTACTATGCGGTTGTGGAAAAGAAAAAGAAAAAAGTTAAAAAGAAAAGAATAGTTTTGAAAAACAAAAACAAAAAGAGTATTAAATAATTGTGCTAATAAGTAAGGTGTGTTTGGTGTAACACTAGGGATGAAAGAACAATTTTGATTGAAATTTTGTGTTTGACCTTTTGTGAGTTGATGACTCCCTTAGGTCTAGACAAGTTTTTTTTTATTAGCTTTAGTAATTACCCATTGTTTGTTAACCAAACCACATTACAACCTTAAAAATCCCTTGTGCTTCTTGACTTTGTATTTTCAATGTGATTTTTTTGGACAAATGCAAAATTTAGTCTTTTGTTTGCAAGGTTGTTGGATGAGTGTCAAATCCTCACATTTGTGTATTTTTCATCCATTGATAAATTTTTACTAGGTGTCATTCATGATTGAGCTTTTGTTGTTTTTCGAATGTCTTGCATAATTTTTGGTCTTAATATTCGTTTCCTTTACATGTTATCTTTGTAGGATAGTGGTAAATATTTAATTTGCTTGTATATTTTTTATTTGAATCATACATTTGTTTTCCGTTTTCAAAATCTGTTGATTCATGATTCTTGGATTATTGTCTTTTGTTTCTTTAAGTTGTTTGACTTTATTTGAGGAAAAACAATATATCAAGTTGGAGAGTGTTTGATAAGTGCAAATTGTAGCTACTTTGTATATAGTTTTGTGGCACTTATCGACTCTTTTTTGTTAATATTCATTGAATAAACCCCATTTTGTGGGTAGATGTTTGGTTTGTCTATATGTGAGTTTTTGTGTACATATTGTGTCATTGATTAGTTTCTCATTCATTATGTAAGTATTTGAGCATGGTTGAAGCATTGAGTAATAAAAACTCCAAGATGCAATTTTGGAACAAGAAATAAATAAGGCAAAGAAAGGAAGCCATGCAAATAAGCCAAGAAGTTATGCTTTAAGGGCAGTCTGAGCATCGGCGATGCTAGCGACATGAGATTTGATAAAAAATCCCTAGTATCGCAGAATGGTGAGTTTGAAACGCCGGATCACCGTTTTGTCACGCATCCGATCTAAATTTATCGATTCGGTAACACTTTGAGTTGAGTTTTATTGTTTCTACTTAAGTATTTCATGTTTGTTGGTTTTATAAGATTTCTTTGCATTTTGAGTATTTAGATGCTTTTGATGGCTTGGGTTGGTAGTGTTTGTGTTTTAGGTGTAGTTGGATGATCTAAAGTCTTAGAGCAAAGATGATTGAAGTAGCAAGGTCCAAATATGAAGATAAAGGAATATGAAGCCAACACGGTCCGTGTCAGAAGGCGTGCCAATTCCCATGCAAAAATCCAGGGAGCTAACACGGGTGCCCGTGTGGCCCAGCACGGATCGTGCCAGCAGGTCTGTAGCTTGTGGTTCAAATATCAGAGGACCAACACGGGCGCCCATGTGGCCTAACACAACCCGTGTTTCCAGGCCCGACAGGAATTATATTTTCACTTTTGAGTGAATTTTGATTTGGAGGGGGCACTTTAGACATTCTACTTGGCTGAGATTTGTTTTGACACTATTTAGTTGAGTTTTTGAGGATTATTTTGGGAACTTTTTGGAGAATACGATAGAATTTAAGAAAGAGAGAACATAACTTCATTAAGGGTTTTGGAGACAGAGAGATTCAAGGGTTGCTAGTATTGAAGATCAAAGGAACCAATATTCTTGTAATGTCTAAATTTTCTAATATGTTTTTCTTGAATAATATGGGAGGCTAAATCCCCCAATGCTAGGGGGTGTCCCTGATTTTTCACCAGCATACTGATCTCTTTGTTTTATCAATATTAAGGTTTATTAATGTCAATTTGTGAATTATGTTTACTATATTGCTTTGCTCTATCAAACCAATTGGGTTAACTTTTCTTAACACATTAGAACTGAACAATCGTGTTAGGGTTTTCAAAATGAACATGTTTTAGCAGGTTTCACCTAGCACTAGGGAAATCCTATGATAACCAGGAGAATTCTTGATAATAAACTGCATTTTTTCTTCACTAAATTTTAATGGACATTAGAATTAGGGTAATTGGTAAAGGTTTTTCTCTAAGGACTTAGGGAAAAATAATCTTAAGAACTTGTAATTGCATTAATGAACTTGTTGAGAAAATCAAAGAGTCAATGTCAGGAAGGGAAAATCATACACTCACCATATCATATTATTCACTATTTGAAAAAGTCAATTTCTACTTCCTATTAATTGTTACATTTTAGAGATTTAATCACAAACCCATTGCAACTCTATTTTTTTGTTCAATTGAATTACATATTCAACTCGGTATTCATTAAGTCCTCGAGATCGATACTCGGGGTAAAACTAATTATTACCACATCGGTAAAAATAGTACACTTGCTATTTTTCCGGTGAAGTTTTTGGCGCCGTTGCCGGGGACTTCCAAAATACATAGTTGATTTTAATTCGATTGAAATTTTTTTGCTCTGCAACTAAAATTTTTCTTTCATGTTTTTTTTAAATATTTTTGTTTATTCTTGCTGATTTGTGTCTAATCTTTGTATGCGAGGAAAGCCCTCAGTTGAATTTATTTTTGACGCAAAAATTAAAAAGACTTTTCATGCAAGGCGCAGGCAGGCTTGATTAGCTAGACTGGCTTCTAACGAAGAACATTAAGTTCATACAAAGTCAGAATCAGAAGAGGAAGGTTCATTAGATCATTTGGGTTCAAAGTCCGAAAAGGAAGAGATCAAGGCTGAAGATCCACCTGAGAGACTTCTTGATGATTATGGTGGAGCAAATGCACCAGGTGGCAAGTTGACAATTGTAAACCATCCGATGAATGTTGCCAATTTTCAACTGCATCCGAGCACAATCACTCATCTTGAGAAAATATCTTTCACTGGAAAGATCAATGAAGATAGAAACAAACACTTGAAGAGATTTTTGACCATGAGTACCACATTGAAGATAGATGGGCATACAAATGAAACAAAGAAATTGAGAATGTTTCTGTTTACCTTGTCTAAAGATGTTGAAGAATGGTTTTACTCGCTAAACTTATTGGTAGTATTTCTACTTGGGAAGAGCTGGAGAAATTTTTTATTCATGAGTACTTCCCTGCTTCTGTTTACATTCGCAAAAGATATGACATTATGAATTTTAATCAGAAAGAAGGAAAGTCACTTGGTGATTCCTATAAGAGATTCAAGAGGTTGTTGGTATCTTGTCCCACTTACAATATGGACCAAACTAAGAAAATGCAGATGTTTTCGAATGGCCTCAGAATGAAGACAAAGCAACTTATTGACACAGTTGTCGGTGGCTTATCCAACTTTATAACAGCCACTAGTATTAAGAAGATCATTGAAGCCATTCCTGTGAATGAATATCTGGAAGAGTATGACAGGGTTACAAGCAAACCAGAGGGAATGATTTATTTGAAGTTGGAATTGAACGTGCAACTAAAAATTGAAGAGGTAATTGCTGCCGAAGTAGAGAAAAAGCTTAAAGCTATGAACATGGACACTCAACAGGCCGCTCAGGTTAAAAATGTTGTTTGTGACATTTTTAGTGGACCACACATTACTGTGCAATGTCTTGCAACTCCACAACAAATTGAGGAGATAAAATTCTCGAAGCAGAATAATCCATATTCTAACACCTATAATCCTGGGTGGAGTAATCATCCAAATTTTGTCTAGAAAGATCAGCAACAACAGGCTCCTCAGAAGGTAGAGTGGGAGGTGGCCATTGAAAAGATGGCTGCCACACTTGTAACACCCTTTCTAAAATACCCCGAATATATTAATTATATCAATGATTAAAGTCATAATTCATCAGAGTTAACACGGAACAAGGGATGCCACAATTATTAAATAAAATAAAACCTCCAAATAAACAGTAGCCATGCTACACTGAGGATCATTATTCAGATAATTCAATCAATTTAAGACCATGTCTTACACAACGGAAAATACCAAAAACCAAAACTGAATAAACCATAATTATTCTCAATAAGATTCAAAGAAACAATTGAATAATAACTAATTCCTCAACTAAACGTTCCCCAGTGTTACAACCTAATCAGAGCATGACACTGACACGCAGACTTAAATGACAAGCTCTAGAGCCATTCTCACCAACTCCTGAGCTGCTAACTTTAATCTGAAATTGTTAAAGTAAGGGTGAGACTTCTCATACTTAAAACATATTATAAGCTTCTCAATCAACAATATATCACAAGCATATTATTTCACCCATTTAGCATAAGTTCAGATTCATCATGCAATCACAATCATACAAGTCAATATGCATAATCAATAGACAACAGAAGAATTGTAACACTGGAAGACCTCCTAACATGTTACAATCCCATGCAAACACAAACGCAGACACAATGCATGTGGTACCGACACGTGACCAAGTCACCCAACACTGATCCATCATCAACCGGATACAGTAACCATCGATTCGTCCATAAAACACCCGGACACGAATCCAGCCCAACCACCCATCCTCACCCGGGTATCGGTTAACGGCAATCCAAGTCAATTTCCACACAATGGGAATTAACTTCACCAAAATAATGCATATGCACGCACATCACTAGCATGCAACATCAAATCAGTCTATGAAATACATCAATTTATCATAACTGAATCAAAACCAAAAACATGATATCTCAACGATCATGCACACCATCATTAGCAACATAAACATGCTTTTCATCCACACAATACGAATACATCCATTCATCACAGTTTCACTGTCACATACACACCCATGTGCGTCAACCCATAATCACTTACTTCGAAAATTCGACTCATTTTCAAAATAATTTCAAGTTTTAGGAAATCTTTTCATTTTATAAAATAGAGCATTAAATTTAAGGAATAACGTCCAAAACGGCACTCAAAACGGACTTACGGTTTGAAAGTTATGAATTTTCAAAGTTTGACATTTTTAAAAAAAAAATACAGCAGAACCCGGTTCCTACATATACAGGAACCGGTTCCTGAGAAGTTTCAAAATCTCGCTTCTGGAAAATTGTATGGGAACCCGGTTCCTACCTATACAGGAACCGGTTCCTGAGTGCATTTTTGCCTGTTTTTACAAATTTTCACAGTGGAACCCGATTCCTCCCCACTGGGAACCGGTTCCCACGACCTGAAAAGTCAAATTCTGCACTTTTGACAACATTTATTCATTCTAAATCAAACCCAAACATACCCATACGAATTGCAACATGGGAAACACCAAAATACATCTATTTTGCACCATTATCACATCAAACAACATTATTCCATCATTTCTATTCAGTATCTGACACTCTAATTATTTTCAACCTACAATTTGACGCAATAGGGATAATTCTACGGAACCCTAGAAATTCTACATCGGGATTCCTAACATACTATGATCCATACTATTGAATATCTAAACCGATAATATGAATTAAATAATTGAAATCACCCCTTACCTTGTGGGTTCTTCGAATTCTGACACCTTAGGTTTTCTTCCTTCCTTTTCCTCTTCTCAACTTCACGTATGTGTGTTTTCTCCAAAATAACTCTTTTTCCTCATTTCCTTCTTTTATTCCTTTTATTCCTCTAACATAAATAAAATAAATTAAATAATGTGAGTAGAGTCTTTTACTCCTCACACCCTCACTTTACTCAACACACCTCTAATAATCCCATAATTAATCCCAATAATTCCAATATATTAATAAATTCTATTCTCAATTAAATTAATAATTAAAAATCATAATTATTTAATTATCGAATTATTTGGGGTGTCACAACTCTCCCCAACTAAAAGAGTTTTCGTCCTCGAAAACATACCTTAGACGAACAGTTCGGGATACAAGTCCTTCATCTGACTCTCCAGCTCCCAAGTGACATTCCCATCTGCTGGTCCTTCCCAAGCCACTCTTACCAACGCGATCTCTTTGCCTCGCACTATTTCAACTTCCGATCCTCAATTCTCGCAGGTACCGCTTGTAACACCCCATCTAAATACCCCGAATATATCGATTAAATTAATATCTATATCAGCTTTAAATCAGAGTTAATACGGTATAACAAGGGATGTCACAATTAATAATTAAATCAAAACTTCATTCAAACAGTAGCCATGCTACACTGAGGATCATCATCCAACAATTCAATCATTATAAGACCATGTCTTACACATCGGAAATACCAAAACCAAAATTTAATAAAACATCAAGGTTCTCAAGGAATTCAAATCCAAAATAATTAAACAATAATGATTCTATTAACTAAGCGTTCCCCAGTGTTACAATCTAATCAGAGCATGACGACACACGGACTAAAGATAAGCTCTAGAGCCATCCTCACCGACTCCTTTGCTAATTTAATCGAAATGGTAAAGTAAGGGTGAGACTTCTCATAATTAAAGCATATTATAAGTCTTTCAATCAATAATATATCACAAGCATATTATTTCACCCACTTAACATAAATTCAGATTCACACACACAACCATATTCATCATGCTTAATCATAACAATCAACGAAGAGTAACACTGGAAGACCTCCTAACATGTTACCACTTCATACAAATACAATGCAAACTCAATGCATGCGGTACCGACTCGTGACCAAGTCACCCAACACTGATCCATCATCAACCGGATACAGTACCATCGATTCGTCCATAACCACTCGGACACGAATCCAGCCTAACCACCCATCCTCACTCTGGTATCGGTTATCGGCAATCCAAGTCAAATTCCGCACAATGGGAATTAACTTCACCAAACAATGCAAATGCACGCACATCACTAGCATGCAACATCAATCAGTCTATGTACACATTCATTTAACATAACTGAATCACAACAATCAACATGATATATCAACCAATCATGCATACATCTAACATCAGCATAACATGAAAACCAATCAACATGATATGTCAGCCAATCATGCATACATCTAACATCAGCATACACATGCTATTACATCTACACATTACCAGTGTCCTCATCACCAAAGTTCCTCTACTACACATACATCCTTATGTGTCAGTTAATAATCATTTATTTCGAAATTCAACCCCTTCCCAAAATAATTTCAAGTTTTCTAAAATATTTTCATTTCATAAGGTAGAGCATTAAATTTAGGAAATAACGTCCAAAACGGCGCTCAAAACGGACTTACGGTTTGAAAGTTATGGATTTTTGAAGTTTTAGAATTTTTAAAAATTAAAGGCGAACCGGTTCCTACCTATACGGAACCGGTTCTGCAGTTCAAAAGGCGCTTTTGGAAAATGTATGGGAACCGGTTCCTACCCATACGAGAACCGGTTCACGAGTGCATTTTCCGACTTTTCTGATTTTCAACGTGGAACCCGGTTCCTCCCCACTGGGAACCGGTTCCTACGTACCAAAAAGTGATTTTCTGCATTTTTGACAGCATTCATCCATTTTTACTCAAACCCATTCTTACCCATACGAATCCCATCATTGGAAACACCAAAATACATCATTTTGCATCATTCATTACATTAATTATCATCTTTCCATCATTTCTATTCATTAACTGACACCTTAATCATATTCCATACATATTCTGACACAATCAGACTCAATCCGACACCAACTGACACTATTAGGTACACATCCATGGGAACCTAGAATTTCCTAAACATAGATTTCCTAACATGCCATGATCCATAATATTAAAATCAAAACCTATAATAAACAATAACCCATCGAAATCACCCCTTACCTTGTGGGTTCTTCGATTTCTGACGCTTCTAGGTTTTCTTCCTCCTTTTCTCCTCTTCTCACTTCACGTATTCTTGTTTCTCCAAAAATGATTCTATTTTTCCTCTTTTTCTTATTTAATTCCTTTTATTCCTTTTAACAAAAATTAAATAAATCAATTAATGTGAGTAGAGTCTTTTACTCCTCACACCCCACTTTACTCAACATACATCCAATAAATCCATAATTAATCTCAATAATTCAATATATTAAATAAATTATGTTCTCAATTAATTTAATAATTAAAATCATAATTACTTAATTACGAATTATTTTCGGTGTCACAACTCCCCAACTTAAAGAGTTTTCGTCCTCGAAAACATACCTCGACGAACAGATTCGGGATCGAGTCCTTCATCGACTCTCCGGCTCCCAGTGACATTTCCATCACCGGTCCTCCCAAGCCACTCTTACCAATGCAATCTCTTTGCCTGCATCTGTTTCAACTTCCGATCCTCAATCCTCGCGGTACCGCTTCACAGTTAAATTCTCGTACTTGTATGTCATCTACGAATCTCATGAGACGGATCAACAATGTACTTCCTCGGTGAGACACATGAAAACATCATGCAGTTCGCAAGTGGCAAAGCAATCGATATGCAACCTTCCCAACTCTTTTGGTAATCGAAAGGACCAATAAATCGTGGAGTCAACTTCTTTGACTTCAAAGCTCGACCAATATCGGTCATCGAGTAACTCGCATAAACACATGCTCTCTTCACTAAACTCAAGGTATTTCCTCCTCTTATAATGATAACTTTTACGGCGACTCGAAGTCCTCATCTTCTCTGAATCATCTTAATCTTTCCGAAGTTTGTTGAACAATTTCCGGTCCAATCACAGCACTCTCTCCAGTTTCATACCAACACAATGGTGTCCGACACCTCCTACCATACAATGCCTCAAACGGAGCCATACCAATACTCGAGTAAAAGCTATTGTTGTAGGTAAACTCAATCAATGGCAGATAGCTATCCCAAGCTCCACCCTTCTCTAACACACAAGCCCTCAGCAAATCTTCCAACGACTGAATCGTTCTTTCCGTCGACCATCATGCGGATGATAAGCGGAACTCAAACGCAACTTGGTACCCAAAGCTTCTTGCAACCCTGTCCAGAACTTAGATGTAAACCTCGGATCTTGATCCGACACAATGCTAGACGGAATACCATGCAAACTTACAATCTTTTCAACATACAATTCTGCTAATCTCTCCATCGGATAATCCATTCTTATCGGAATGAAGTGAGCAGATTTTGTCAACCTATCCACAATAACCCAGATAGAATCACAATTCTTAGCTGTCCTTGGCAAACCAGACACAAAATCCATTGAAATTCCATCCCACTTCCATTCTGGAACAAACAACGGCTCCATCAACCCTAATGGTTTCTGATGTTCGATTTTCGACTTTTGACAAACCAAACAAGCATACACAAACTCAGCAATTTCCTTTTTCATTCCCGGCCACCAAAACAACTTTTTCAAATCATGGTACATTTTAGTAGCACCGGGATGAATACTCAACCCGCTACGATGTCCTTCCTCTAAAATGTTCTTCCTGATCTCGGCAACATCCGGAACACACACCCGATCACCAAATCTCATAACACCATTCTCGTCAATTCGGAACTCGCCTCCTTGACCTTGGTTGATCAATGTCAACTTATCAACTAAACCAACATCAGATTTCTGTCCATTTCTAATCTCTTCCAGAATACCACTAGTCAGCTTCAACATTCCCAGTTTCACACTATTCGGAGTAGTTTCACAAACCAAACTCAAATCTCTGAACTGCTCAACCAAATCTAACTCACGAACCATCAACATCGACATGTGCAAAGACTTTCTACTCAAAGCATCTGCAACCACGTTTGCTTTACCAGGATGATAATTCAAACCGAAATCATAATCTTTTAAGAATTCTAACCATCTTCTCTGCCTCATGTTCAACTCTTTCTGATCAAAGAGATACCTCAGACTCTTATGATCACTGAATACCTCAAACCGAGAACCATATAAATAATGTCTCCACAACTTCAAAACAAACACAACAGCTGCCAACTCTAAATCATGAGTCGGGTAATTCCTTTCATGCACTTTCAAGTCATGAAGCATAAGCCACAACACCTTATCTTGCATCAACACACCTAATCCCATTAATGATGCATCACAATACACCACAAAGACTTAGTTGGATCGGCAAAATCAAGATCGAGCACTTGTCGACCTCCTCTTGACTCTTGAAATCCTTTCTCACATTCAACATCCCAAACAAATATCGACCCTTCCGGTCAACTTAGTCAACAACAGCGTCGGTTTGGAAAATCCTTCAATAAACTTAGGTAGTAACTGCAAGACCCGAAAACTACGGTTCTCGAAGCATTCTTGGCGCTTCCCTGTGACACCGCTTCTACTTTCGTAGGATCCACAACAATTCCATTCTTGGAAATTACATGACCAAGAAAACTCACCTCCTCTAACGAATTCACACTTGGACAACCGCATAAAGTTTCTTTTCTTTCAACAATTCCAACACAACTCGAGATGTTACGCATGCTCCTCATCGTCCGAATAAATCGAATATCATCAATGAACACTACTACGAACTTGTCAAGATATGGATGAAATATCCTGTTCATATACTCCATGAAAACACCGTGCGTTAGTAACTCCAAGCGGCATAACGAATATTCATAATGTCCATACCTCGTTACGAATGCGGTTTTACGATATCCTCGACTTCACGAATCTGATGATATCCAGATCTCAGATCAATCTTACTAAATACACAAGCTCCAACGAGTTGATCCATCAAATCATCAATTCTCGACAAAGGATACCGATTCTTGATTGTAACTTTATTCAACTGTCGGTAGTCAACACATAACCTCATTGAACCTTCCTTCTTCTTAACCAATAACACCGGAGCACCCAACGGCGAAACACTCGGACGAATAAACTTCTTCTCCAGTTCCTCTAGCTTCTTCTTGATTCGGCTAGTTCGATGCCGACATGCGATAGGCGCCATCGACACGGACTAGTTCCGGAATTAAATCTATAGTAAATTCTACCTCTCTCGGTGGCATTCACTAACGTCTTAGGAAACACCTCTGGAAATTCATTAACCACTGGCAATCCATCACTTCTTGCCTTTCCCTTCGCTTCTATCGCGGAATACAACATAAACACCACAGCTCCATCCTTCACAGCTAGGTTCATATGCTTAACTGACATAATCTCATTTTCGACCTTAACCTCTTCAGGGAAAATGACCGTCTTCTCAAAACAGTTGATATGAACCTGGTTGAATTCCAACCAATTCATTCCAAGGATGATATCAAGTTGTTCTAGCGGTAGGCACACTAAATCCATCGAAACCCTATCAAAATCACAACAGGACAATTCCTACAAACATACGAAGTAGTCGAACCCGGCAGAGTATCAATAACCATACTTCCATCCATATTAGAAATTTCCAAATTCAATCTCTTAGCACAATCTAACGCAATAAAAGAATCGTAGCTCGGTATCAATAATCGCAATCAAAGGTATGCCATTAATAAAACATGTACCTTTAATCAGCCGATCATCTGGTTTAGTTTACGATCCGGACAATGCAAACACTTTACCACCGCTTGCTCTTTCTTGGGTTTTGTGCGAGGCGAGTATGACCCTCTTCACCACAGTTGTAGCAAGTCACCACTTTCACGCTGCAGTCATTGGCCACATGGCCGAACTTTCCACACTTGAAACACTTCTTATCATTGCTCTTACAGTCCACCATACGATGTCTTGTCTCACCACACTCATAGCACCTAACGGAAGAGCTAGAATCTCCTCCACCAGACTTCTTCCAATCACTGGATCTCTGATTATTCCTATCGTAAGGCTTACCACGATCCATCTGTTGCTTACCTTTCCTGTCAACATACCCTCGAGCATTCGACTTAGTGTTAGCAAGATCCTCCTATAGAATCCTACTGCAGTCAACCAGATCAGAAAATCTTCGGATACGCTGATACCGAATACCTTGCTTAATCTCGTCATGAAGACCATTCTCAAACTTGATACATTTGGAAAATTCTCCATCTGCATCGTTAGGGTAATGAGCATAATACTTTGCTAACTCAGAAAACTTCGAAGCATACTCACTGACAGTCTTGTTACCCTGCTTGAGTTCCAAAAACTCAATCTCCTTCTTACCTCTGACGTTCTCAGGAAAGTACCTCCTCAGAAAAGCTCTCACGAACAGCCCAATTCAATGCAACACCATCTTCTTCTAGTTCGATTACGGTAGCAACCCACGGTCATCGACTTCCTCGGCCAACACGTGAGTTCCATATCTCACCTTGACCCCTCGCACGATCAATCACTCACGAAGATCCTCTCGATCTCCTTGACCACTTCGAGCACCTTCGGGATCATGCGTGCCCTTGAACAATGGAGGATTATTCCTCTGAAAATTCCCCAATTGTCTGTCAGCACCAATCACAGCTCCCTGCTGGTTCCCTCCGAGCACTCCAGCCAACATTCCCAAAGCCTCAGCAATGGCATCATCATTCCTTCCGTTACCTCTTCCGGCCATTGTTCTATAACATAACAAAACAATCTACATCAGCACACAAGTATCGACAGTGTCACTTCACACTAGTCGCATACTAAAGGGATAACGACAAAGGACAAGACCGACTATGCTCTGATACCACTATTGTAACACCCCATCTAAATACCCCGAATATATCGATTAAATTAATATCTATATCAGCTTTAAATCAGAGTTAACACGGTATAACAAGGGATGTCACAATTAATAATTAAATCAAAACTTCATTCAAACAGTAGCCATGCTACACTGAGGATCATCATCCAACAATTCAATCATTATAAGACCATGTCTTACACAGCGGAAATACCAAAACCAAAATTTAATAAAACATCAAGGTTCTCATGGAATTCAAATCCAAAATAATTAAACAATAATGATTCTCTTAACTAAGCGTTCCCCAGTGTTACACCGCTTCCACAGTCAAATTCTCTCGTACCTGTATATCATCTACCCGAATCTCATGAGACGGATCAGCAATGTACTTTCTTAGCTGAGATACATGAAAAACGTCATGCAAATTTGCAAGTGACGGCGGCAAAGCAATCTGATATGCAACTTTCCCAATTCTCTTGGTAATCTGAAACGGACCAATAAAACGTGGAGTCAACTTCTTTGACTTCAAGGCTCGACCAATACCAGTCATCAGAGTAACCCGCATAAACACATGTTCTCCTTCACTAAACTCAAGATCCTTCCTCCTCTTATCGTGATAACTTTTCTGACGACTCTGAGAAGTCCTCATCTTCTCCTGAATCATCTTAATCTTTTCCGACGTTTGTTGAACAATTTCCGGTCCAATCACAGCACTCTCTCCAGATTCATACCAACACAATGGTGTCCGACACCTCCTACCATACAATGCCTCAAACGGGCCATACTTATGCTCGTATGAAAACTATTGTTGTAGGTAAACTCAATCAATGGTAGATAACTATCCCAAGCTCCACCTTTCTCTAACACACAAGCCCTCAGCAAATCCTCTAATGACTGAATCGTTCTCTCTGTCTGACCATCTGTCTGTGGATGATAAGCAGAACTCAAACGTAACTTAGTACCCAAAGCTTCTTGCAATCCCGTCCAGAACTTAGATGTAAACCTCGGATCTCGATCCGACACAATACTAGAAGGAATACCGTGCAAACTCACAATCTTTTCAACATACAATTCTGTCAACCTCTCCATCGGATAATCCATTCTTATCGGAATAAAGTGAGCGATTTTGTCAACGATCCACATAACCCGGATAGAATCACAATTCTTATTGTTCTTGCAACCCGACACAAAATCCATAGAAATGCCATCCCATTTCCATTCGGAACAAACAAAGCGGTTCCATCGGTCTGGCGGTTTCGATGCTCGATTTTGACTTCGACAAACCAAACAAGCATACACAAACTCGGCAATTTCCTTTTCATTCCGGCCACCAAAACAACTTTTTCAAATCATGGTACATTTTAGTAGCACCGGGATGAATACTCAACCCGCTACGATATCCTTCTTCCAAAATACTCTTCCTAATCTCGGCAACATCCGGAACACACACCCGATCACCAAATCTCATAACTCCATTCTCATCAATTCTGAACTCGCCTCCTTGGCCTTGGTTGATCAATGTCAATTTATCAACTAAACCAACATCAGACTTCTGTCCATTTCTAATCTCTTCCAGAATACCACTAGTCAGCTTCAACATACCCAATTTCATACTATTCGGAGTAGTTTCACAAACCAAACTTAAATCTCTGAAATGCTCAACCAAATCTAACTCACGAATCATTAACATCGACATATGCAAGAACTTCTTACTCAAAGCATCCACAACAACGTTTGCCTTACCAGGATGGTAATTCAAACCGAAATCGTAATCCTTTAGAAATTCCAACCATCTCCTCTGTCTCATGTTCAACTCTTTCTGATCAAAGAGATACTTCAGACTCTTATGATCACTGAACACCTCAAACCGAGAACCGTATAAATAATGCCTCCACAACTTCAAAACAAATACGACAGCTGCCAACTCCAAATCATGAGTCAGATAATTCCTTTCATGTACTTTCAATTATCTCAACGCATAAGCCACAGCCTGCTTATCTTGCATCAACACACCACCTAATCCCAACAATACACAACAAAAGACTTAGTCGAATTCGGAAAAATCAAGATCGGAGCACTTGTCAACCTCCTCTTCAGCTCTTGAAATCCTTTCTCACATTCAACATCCCAAACAAACACCTGACCCTTCCTGGTCAACTTAGTCAACGACAACGCTAGTTTGGAAAATCCTTCTATAAACTTCCGGTAATATCCTGCAAGACCCAGAAAACTACGGATCTCAGAAGCATTCTTGGCGCTTCCAGAGATCTTGCTTCCACTTTCGTAGGATCCACAGCAATTCCATTCCTGGAAATTACATGGCCAAGAAAACTTACTTCCTCTTACCAGAATTCACACTTGGACAACTTCGCATAAAGCTTCTTCTCTTTCAACAATTCCAATACAACTCTGAGATGTTCTGCATGCTCTTCCTCACTCTTCGAATAGATTAAAATATCATCAATGAACACTACTACGAACTTATCAAGAGACGGATGAAAGATCCTGTTCATATACTCCATGAAAACACCAGGTGCATTAGTAACTCCAAACGGCATAACAAAATATTCATAATGCTCGTACCTCGTTCTAAATGCAGTTTTCTGAATATCTTCCGACTTCACACGAATCTGATGATATCCAGATCTCAGATCAATCTTACTAAATACACAAGTCCCAACTAGTTGATCCATCAGATCATCAATCCTCGGGATACCGATTCTTGATTGTAACTTTATTCAACTGTCTGTAATCAACACATAACCTCGTTGAACCTTCTTTCTTCTTAACCAACAACACCGGAGCACCCCACAGCGAAACACTGGGACGAATGAAATTCTTGTCAAGCAACTCCTCTAACTGCTTCTTCAGTTCAGCTAATTCAGATGCCGACATGCGATAAGGCGCCATCGACACCAGACTAGTTCCAGGAATCAAATCTATAGTAAATTCTACCTCTCTCTCAGGTGGCAATTCACTAACGTCTTCCGGAAACACCTCTGGAAATTCATTCACCACTGGCAATCCATCACTCTTTGCTTTTCCCTCCACTTCTATCGCAAAATACAACATAAACACCACAACACCATCTTTCACATCTAGGTTCATCTGTTTAACCGACATAGTCACATCTTCGACACCAACCTCTTCAGGAAAAATAACCGTCTTCGCAAAACAGTTGATATGAACTGGTTGAATTCAACGATTCGTTCAAGGATGATATCAAGTTGTTCTAACGGTAGGCACACTAAATCCATACCGAAACCCCTACCAAAATCACACTAGGACAATTCCTACAAACATACGAAGTAGTCCGAACGGACACGGTATCGATAACCATACTTCCATCCATATTAGAAATTTCCAAATTCAATCTTTTAGCACAATCCAAAGGAATAAAAGAATCGTAGCTCGATCAATAATCGCAATCAAAGGTATGTCATTAATAAAACATGTACCTTTAATCATCCGATCATCGGCTTAGTATCGATCCGGACAATGAGAACACTTTACCACCGACTTGCTCCTTCTTGGGTTTTATGCGGGGGAGTATGACCCTCTTCACCACGGTTGTAACAAGTCACCATTCTCACTCTGCAATCATTGGCCACATGGCGAGTTCCCACGAAACACTTCTTATCATTACTCTTCAATCATCATACCCCAAAATTTTCCCTCCATCTTCTCAAAGATTTCATGCATCCATACTCGAGGATTCCTCGAGAGTTGATCGGACAAACTCTCTCTAGACAATCGACCCAAACTAGGGTTTGGTATCTCTCAAGTCAAGATGGATTTCCAACATCTCCAATGGCCTTCATGCCTCCTCATATGCTTCAAGATTCTCCATGTCAAGTTTCAAGCTTCCAAGTCAAGTTTCCTCGGACAATTGCTCGGATGGTTGAAAATCGTGTATTGGACAAAAGTCAACTATGGTCAACATACGGTCAAACTTCATAATTTTGGTCAACATCCTCATTTTGAAGTTACATTCATCACTTGATCAAGGGTTGATCATGATTCATCAAGAAAACTCAAGATTTGCCCAAAAGTCGACTTTCTAAATTAGGGTTTCAGATGAAAAGTCAATGAACTTTGGTGATCATAACTTTCTCATACTTTCTCGAAATTTTTCCACCACCTCTTGTTTTGAAGGAAATTCAATTCTCTACAACTTCATGTCTCACAAGAATGTTCAAAAATGCTTCATTTGAGAGGTATAGCTCAAAACATTCTGGTCATTTTCAAAGTCAACAAAAGTCAACTTTTGTTTTGAAGATATATTGAGCATGGTAACTCAATTGAGATGAGACCAAAAGCATTGGTTAGAGGACTCTTAGAGCTTTCCAAAAGTCCAAGAACACTCAAAAATATGGAAAATTGAGCAAGATACACTATTGAGAAGTTGGGCGATTTTGAATGATTGCACAAGGACATTTTGGTCAAATTGCAAAATTTTCCAAATGGGCCTATAATCTTTTGATCCAAACTTGTTCATGATGTTATTCTTGACCCATAAGTGCTTGGCATTGGTGATTTTATATTTTCATGATTTATATTTGAATTTTACAACATTTAATTCAAAAATAAATTGTGTAAAATATGAAAATTAAGTTTCTTTTTCAAATAAGCTGGATTTATATCTCTCTTAATGTCCAAGAAAGCCCACAACCATTACCAAATTCGTGGCTCATGCTTATGGAAGGAAAAAAATCAAGTTTTAAAGAAAATTTGATTTGAATTTATTGGAAAATATTTGCACATTCAATTTCCAATCTTTTTTCCTTGTTTTTTCTCTTCCAATCTCTTCTATAAATTGCCAGCATTGTGCACAAAGCCAAGGACGAAACCCTAGCCCAAGCATAAGTCCTTATGTTGCCAAAATTTTCCAAGAATCTTTGAAATTCGAATTTCAAAATCCAGTGAGTTTACCTATTCGACCATTCAATCCCTTCACGAGGCCTCCGAGTCTAAACCATCTCTCTCGAGCCGAACACTACGAATCGTGCCAGCTAACTCTCACCGGTTTGGTATATTCTTGAATTTCGATTTTCATTATTCACGCGTTATTAACTGCTTTTGTTTGCATATTTGGACTCAGGACACTCAATAGGTCAGGAATGATGCATCACATGTAAGCATGCATGCATAAATCACATGTTGCCATGGTTAGGGTTCTAGAAGCTGAGAATCGAACCGGCCTATCTGAGCGTTTTGGAAGCGATACCACCATTGAACTCGGGAGGTCCGATTTAGGGGACAAGGTCCTTCTTTCTCTTTTAAATTTCGTATTTTGCGGGTTTCCTAAATCGGCGGAGAAGGCGGCAGAGCTAAGGCTCGGCGGCGACTTGTTGACTCCGACGCGAGGCAAGCGTGGCGCATCGAGCCTTCGATTCGTTCACCCATCCGTGAGGACCCCACGGTGATTGTGCTTTGGTGATCTGAGACGCGCGTGTGCCTCTCGTGATCACCGTTTCCATTCCATGACAACAAGCGAATTTGGCGTGAGTGGTAAAAACATCCTTTGTTCCAGATGCTCTCTCATGACACAGGTTCGAACCTCACGGCACGGTTCTAAGTTTCTTTTTCTCAAACTTTAACTTTTCCATTATTTTCCTATTTTCTTTTATTTTCAATATTTTCATTACATTTTAATTATTTTCATGATTTTTATTCTGCATTAAAAATTACCAAAAATATTTTTTCTTTTTGCATTATTTTCACAAAAATCTTTATTTAATTTAATAAATTATAAAATATAATTTTTGCATGCATATTTATTTTATTTTTATTTTTGCATTTAAATCATTATTAATTGCATTTTAATTATTAAATCTTTTCAAAAATCCCAAAAATTATTTTAATATATTTATCTTATTTCCAGCATATATTAATTTTCTCATATTAAAATTTGCATTTTTCTAACATTTTTCCTCTTATTCAATTCATCTCGTATTTTCCGATTTCCCATTCTTTCACAGGTTGCTCCGATTCGGACGTTTTTCTTTTATCATTTTCTTTTTTCCAATTATGTAATTGCTCATGGGTTGTAATAGTTTAATCTAGGGTTTTATTTTCCATAAGTTTAAATTATGTATCTGCCCCAAAGCCATGTAATAGCGTAGGTTTATCTTTCCGCACTTTACATTCCGCATTTTACTTTCCGCACCCTTATCAATTGCTAGTAATTAGGCGTGTATGGCAAGACTAAAATTAACATAGCTCACACTAATCTTCAAGATAAAATATCTGAATTTGACACACTTCTTTCACACATGCACCCCTTAGGGTAATTCTCTCTCGATGCCTTTCGATTTCAAATGGTCATGCCCCTCGAACGTAGAGGTATTCTAGCACCGTTGCCTTCCAAACAAATCATCATAGTCCCTTCGATACAAAGATCATAAGACCCACGATGTTGCCTCCGAACACATGATCTTGACCCTCGATTGTCGCCTCTGAAAATGATGATAGTCCGCCCGAATGTGCTAGGATGCTTCCTGAAGTTGCCTTATGACCATCGATGTCCTTCGATGTCCGCTTACATCCAGCGAATGGAGCTGCCTACTAACTAATGGTATGGCTAGCACTATTCTAAAGGAATGTAAAGTACAACAAAGCGACCAATTACGGTGGGTAAATAAGACTTTTAGTTGCTCGCTCTATCAAATGCTTTTCACACACACTTTTTCAAAGTTCAAATTCTTTTCAAAACTAAACATTTCGAACACTTTGTATACACTCCTACATGAGTCATTATAAAGTCAAAGCGAAATGCCTTTTTCAAAACATTTTGTCAAACACACGAAAGCAATTTTAAAAGTTATCTAAGAGCAACTAAGAGCAGTAGAATAAACTACGGATGGAAAGGGTGCTAATACCTTCCCTTTTCATAACCATTCTCCGAACTCGAGAATCTAACGAAGGTCTTTTACATTACTTTTACCTTCCCTTAATTGGATAAAAATAAAAGTCGGTGGCGACTCTTGCTATCCGCACATTTGGATACAAAAATCCTACAAAGTCAGTTCACCGTATCACACAGTCCACCATACGATGTCCTGTCTCACCACACTTGTAGCATTTAATGGAAGAACCAGACTTCTTCCAAGCACCGGATCTCTGATTACTCCTATCATAAGGCTTACCACGATCCATCTGTTGCTTACCTTTTCTATCAACATACCCTCGAGGATTCGACTTAGTGCTAGCAAGATCCTCCTCTAAAATCCTCTGCGATCGACGGATCGAGAAAATCTTCGGATACGGCGATCGAATACCACCTTAATCTCATCACGAAGACCATTCTCAAACTTGATACATTTGGAAAATTCTCCATCTGCATCGTTAGTATAATGAGCATAATACTTCGCTAACTCAGTAAACTTCGAAGCATACTCACTGACAGTCTTGTTACCCTGTTTGAGTTCTAGAAACTCAATCTCCTTCTTGCCTCTGATGTCTTCAGGAAAGTATCTCCTCAGAAAAGCCCTCCTGAACACAGCCCAAGTCAACGCAATACCATCTTCTTCCATTTCGATTACGGTAATCCACGGTCATGACTTTCTCTACTAACATGTGAGTTCCGTACCTCACCTTGACCCTTGACCGATCAATCACTCGAAGATCCTCTCGATCTCCTTCCACCACGAGCACCTTCGGGATCATGTGCCCTTGAACAATGAAGGATTATTCCTCCGAAAATTCCCCGATTGTCGGTCGGCACCAATCACGACTCCTGCTTTGGTTCCTCGAGCACTCCATAACATTCGATGCTTGACAATAGCATCGTCGTTTCTTCCGTTACCTCTTCCGCCATTATTACGTAACATTACAAAACAATCTACATCGCACACAAGTATCGGCGGTGTCATCTTACACTAGTCGCATACTAAAAGGGATAACGACACAAGACAAGACCGACTATGCTCACGATACCACTATTGTAACACCCTTCTAAAATACCCGAATATATTAATTATATCAATGATTAAAGTCATAATTCATCGAGTTAACGGAACAAGGGATGCGCAATTATTAAATAAAATAAAACCTCCAAATAAATAGTAGCCATGCTACTGCGAGGATCATTATTGGATAATTCAATCAATTTAAGACCATATACACGATGGAAAATACCAAAACCAAAACTGAATAAACCATAATTATTCTCAATAAGATTCAAAGAAACAATTGAATAATAACTAATTCCTCAACTAAACGTTCCCCAGTGTTACAACCTAATCAGAGCATGACACTGACACGTGGACTTAAATGACAAGCTCTAGAGCCATCCTCACCAACTCTTGAGCTGCTAACTTTAATCTGAAATTGTTAAAGTAAGGGTGAGACTTCTCATACTTAAAACATATTATAAGCTTCTCAATCAACAATATATCACAAGCATATTATTTCACCCATTTAGCATAAGTTCAGATTCATCATGCAATCACAATCATACAAGTCAATATGCATAATCAATAGACAACAGAAGAATTGTAACACTGGAAGACCTCCTAACATGTTACAATCCCATGCAAACACAAATGCAGACACAATGCATGTGGTACCGACACGTGACCAAGTCACCCACAACGATCCATCATCAGGATCGGTAACCATCGATTCGTCCATAAAACACGGACACGAATCCAGCTAACCACCCATCCTCACGGGTATCGGTTAGCGGCAATCCAAGTCAAATTCCACACAATGAGAATTAACTTCACCAAAACAATGCATATGCACGCACATCACTAGCATGCGACATCAAATCGATCTATGAAATACATCAATTTATCATAAGCGAATCAAAACCAAAAACATGATATCTCAACGATCATGCACACCATCATTAGCAACATAAACATGCTTTTCATCCACACATACGAATACATCCATTCATCACGGTTTCAACATCACATACACCATGTCGTCGACCCATAATCACTTACTTGGAAATTCGACTCATTTTCAAAATAATTTCAAGTTTTAGGAAATCTTTTCATTTTATAAAATAGAGCATTAAATTTAAGGAATAACGTCCAAAGCGGCACTCAAAAGCGGACTTACGGTTTGAAAGTTATGAATTTTCAAAGTTTGACATTTTCAAAAAAACTGAGAACCGGTTCCTACATATCGGGAACCGGTTTAGAAGTTTCAAAATCTAAGCTCGGAAAATTGTATGGGAACCGGTTCCTACCTATCAGAACCGGTTCTGAGTGCATTTTACTGTTTTACAAATTTTCACGGTGGAACCGGTTCCTCCCCACGAACCGGGTTCCCGACGAAAAGTCAAATTACACTTTTGACAACATTTATTCATTCTAAATCAAACCCAAACATACCCATACAATTGCAACATAGGAAACACCAAAATACATCTATTTTGCACCATTATCACATCAAACAACATTATTCCATCATTTCTATTCGATGTCGACACTCTAATTATTTTCAACCTACAATTTGGCAATAGGGATAATTCTACGGAACCCTAGAAATTCTACATCGGGATTCCTAACATACTATGATCCATACTATTGAATATCTAAACCGATAATATGAATTAAATAATTGAAATCACCCCTTACCTTGTGGGTTCTTCGAATTCTGACACCTTAGGTTTTCTTCCTTCCTTTTCCTCTTCTCAACTTCACGTATGTGTGTTTTCTCCAAAATAACTCTTTTTCCTCATTTCCTTCTTTTATTCCTTTTATTCCTCTAACATAAATAAAATAAATTAAATAATGTGAGTAGAGTCTTTTACTCCTCACACCCTCACTTTACTCAACACACCTCTAATAATTCCATAATTAATCCCAATAATTCCAATATATTAATAAATTATATTCTCAATTAAATTAATAATTAAAAATCATAATTATTTAATTATCGAATTATTTGGGGTGTCACAACACTTCCCAATTCCAAGAAGAAACAAGAAGCAATCACAGGAACACACAACTGCAATTAAAAATCTGGAGGTGCAAATGGGGCAGATGACACAACAATTAGCTCTGCAAGCACAAGGCAATCAGAAGAACCATGAGAATGTGAATGCTGTCACAACAAGGAGTGAAATTTTTTCTAACGAAAGAGAAGAAGAGGTAAAATTTGATGATAATCTTATAGAAGTGGATTTAGAAGTGAGAGGGAATAAGAAAAAGCAAGAGGAAGTGGTGTTACCTGTGAATCCAGCTGAAGAAAAGATTAAACTTGAGATTAGGCTGCCATATCCCTCTCGAGTGGCAAAGAAAGACACAAAAGAAAAAGAGTTTGACATATTTGTCAAATTATTCAAAAAGCTGGAGATCAACACCTTTTTTGAAGCACTCGAGAAAATGCCTCTGTACCAAAAATTTATGAAGGAGGTTCTATCAAAAAGGAGGCCAACAAATGATGAATAGGTTCCCGTTGATGAGAAGTTGTGTGAAATCACACCAGAGAGAAAAGTACCTGTCAAGTAGAAGGATCCCGGATCAGTGGCAATCCCGTGTGCCATAAAAGATAGAACTTTCAAAAGTGTTTTAATTGATTCTGGCTCTAGTGTGAGTTTAATGCCATTATCAATCTTCAAGAAGCTCGGTATTGAAAAGATAAGCGGGAGTGAGACAAAATTAAAATTTGCTGATCACACCATCAAGAAGTCATGTGGGATAGCTGAATATGTGTTGGTAGAAATTGAAAATTTTGCTTTTCTAGTTGATTTCCAAATGATGGACATACCTGAAGATGAAGAGACTCCTATCATTCTTGGTCGACCTTTTCTGTTGACTAGCCGGTTTTAATATCGAGACATGTCATCTGACACTAAAATCTTTTGATGAGGAGATAACCATGAAGGTGTTGGAAGTCAAGAAGAAAGATGCAAATAAAAAGAATAAATCTTCAGTCGGTATGGTCAAAATAGAAGGAGAGAGAAAAATTTCAAAATCACTCCCAGAAAAAGTCTCAGGCATAATCTCTCTGGCATCCATAACAATTCTCAAGTTCACTCAAGCTGCCAAGAAGAGAAAGAATAAGGAATACAAAGGTGAGAAGATGGAATTTGGAAATAACGGGAACCACGTAGTGGTTAATGCTTTTGATCTAGATAAGTTTTGGGTTGCGGAAAGTACAAGCAACAAGGTGTGGAAGAGAAAGTACCCCCATAAGGTGATGAATCGTCGATTCATGCGAGGTTAAACGAAGTGCTTCGTGGGAGGAAACCCACACTTTTAATAACTTAGTTTTTACTTTATTGTGTTTAATTTGCAGATAATAAAAAGAGAGTCTTACTTGCGAAAGCTAGGAGGCGACAACTGTTGTTGCATTACCCTCTGTAAGTCACTTGTCTCGAGCTTGTTCTGAAACATTGAGGCCAATGTTTTGTTCAAGTGTGGGAGGGTTTTTTCTCATTTACTTGTTTTCTTGCTTTTTTTTACTTGTGTTGTTTGAGTTATTTTAACTTTTATGTCAGTTAGCTTTGTAGGATGTGTTAATATTGTGTTACAGATTGATTGATGGATGTTGAATGAATGATGGACTGATAGATAGTGGATGAAAGATGCAACCGAAAACTGATCTTCCGAGGCACCCTGGAAGTTGATACAATCGAAAAAAACAAGTAAGTGTTGGACGCAAGTTGGTGACAACAGACCGAGATGGTTGTATGGTGTACCGGAGTCGACAAAGAAGCCACATGACACGAGGCGTGATTTGGAACCTGTAGGCTTATCCAACAATGGTGACAGTATAAAAATCCAAATACATAATGAGTCATCATGAAAGCTAGCCAGATATGTCTATATCACTCCCAGTTTGCGTACGTTCTATCTGATTTTCACTACATAATGACAGACACTGAGGTAAGTTATTTCCATTTCACCCCTGAGCCTTTATAGCTATCCATGGGTAATGTTTATCCTTTGTTAACCCCTGTTGAGCCTGTATCCATTGGTTTTTTATAAGCACATTTGTTAACCTAAGGCCAAACACTTCCTACCCTTGCATGGAAATAGATGTTGTGGTTTTCGAAGTTGTGCAAAAAGCTAAGTTTGGGGTGGTAATCATTAAATAAGATGGCAAGTGTAGTAAAAAAATAAGAGAAGGGAAAATAATAGCAAGTAAAAAGTTTGAGACATATGTACGTCCCGAAAAAAAAGAAAAGAAAGGTTAACACTTGTCCGAATGAAAGACTCAGATACCATTACACACTCAAAGAAAAGTGAGTGAAGCAAAAGAGTCCAAGTGAATAGATACACAGTGTAACAATGTGAGCACAACGACGGGAAACACAACATGAATTTCAAGCAAAATAACACTTGTTTATCCGTTTCCTTGATTATCCCACCATACCTAATCCCCGTTACAACCCGAAGACCTCAAAAAGTGTGTGTTGTGTGTCTGTGATTTGAATTTAGAATTTATTTAAACTATTGAGTTGATATTACATACTATGAATTGTGAGTGAAAACACTTTGACCCCGAGGGATTTGGTGAGAGTGTGAAAAAGCTTACAGGTAAAGAAGAAAGCTAGATGCGAATAACACCAACTGTGTTGTGGAAAGACGAAACATTGGGGTGACCTTTGTTTTGTCTCTTACATTACTTGAGGAAAATCAATGAGATAAGTTTGGGGTTGTGATCGGTCACCATTTCTACCTAGTTTTCGTCATGCATCCGATCTAAATTTGTCGATTCAGTAACACTTTGAGTTGAGTTTTATTGTTTCTCCTTAAGTATTTCATGTTTGTTAGTTTTATAAGATTTCTTTGCATTTTGAGTATTTAGATGCTTTTTATAGATTTGCTTGGTAGTTTTCGTGTTTCAGGTGTAGTTGGATGATCTAAAGTCTCAACACAAAGATGAATAAAGTAGCAAGGTCCAAAGATGAAGATAAAGGAATATGAAGCCAACACAGCATGTGTGGCCCAACACGGTCCGTGTGGTCCAACACCGTCCGTGTGGAATAACACAGTCCGCATCAGAGGGCATGCCAATTCCCATACAAAAATCCAGGAAGCTAACACAGGGGCCCGTGTGGCCCAGCACGGCCCGTGCCAGCAGGTCTATAGCTTGTGGTACAAATATCAGAGAACCAACATGGGCGCCCGTGTGGCCCAACACGACATGTGTTGGCAGGCGTGGCAGGAATTATATTTTCATTCTTTTGAGTGAATTTTGATCTTGAGGGGGAACTTTAGACATTCTACTTGGCTAGGATTTGTTTTGACACTATTTAGTTGAGTTTTTGAGGATTATTTTGGGAACTTTTTTGAGAATACGATAGAATTTCAGAAAGAGCGAAGATAGCTTCATTAAGGGTTTTGGAGACGGAGAGATTCAAGGGTTGCCACCATTGAAGATCAAAGGAATCAATATTCTTTTAATGTCTAAATTTTCTAATATGTTTTTCTTGAATATTATAAGAGGCTAAACCCCTAATGCTAGGGGGTGTCCCTGATTTGTCACCAGAATACTGATCTATTTGTTTTATCATTGTTAAGGTTTATTAATGTCAATTTATGAGTTCTGTTTACTATATTGTTTTGCTCTATCAGACCAATAGGGTTAACTTTTATTAACACATTAGAATTGGACAGTCATGTTAGGGTTTTCAAAACGAACATGTTTTAGCATGTTTCACCTAGGACTAGGGAAATCCTATGATAATCAGGAGAAATCTTGATAATAAACTGCTTACTTTCTTCACAAATTTTTAATGGACATTAGAATTACGGTATTTGGTAAAGGTTTTTCTCTCAGGACTTAGGTAAAAATAATCTTAAGAACTGGTAATTGCATTAATGAATTTGTTGAGAAAATCAAAGAGTCAATGTCAGGAAGGGCATATCATACACTCACCCTAGCATATTATTCACTATTTGAAAAGTCAATTTCTACTTCCTGTTAATTGTTACATTTTAGAGATTTAATCACAAACCAATTGCAACTCTATTTTTTGTTCAATTGAATTACATATTCAACTCGGTATTCCTTATGCAGTCCTCGAGAACGATATTCGAGGTAAAACCCATTATTACTACATCGGTAAAAATAGTACACTTTCTATTTTTCTGGTCAGATACACTAGATATTTGTTTCAATTTTGTCTATGTGGCGGAGGCTGAGTGGCCAGAATAAAGAGCAGCGTTGAGCGGTGCGTTTGAGCACCGACTGGTGTGTGTTTGAACCAGTTTTGTATTTGTATTTCATTTTATTCATTTTACGGTTATGGTTTTATATTATTTGTTCCCGAAACCCATCACCTTCATTCTTTGATATTTAGAGCTTAGACAACAACAATGGAGCTTGCAGTTGAATGATCCAGAGTCGAATCTCTCATCGATTGGTGTTGATAAACTGAGATATGTTTGATTCATATTATTATCTTCTCTTTGTAATCTATATTTTTTGGTTTTTGTATGTAACTTTACCATGATTATATGTATATTTATTGCTCATGTTGTTGTATTCAACTTATTTTATAAATCAATGTTTGATGATTGCTTGCTTTATTTGGGTTTGGGTTGTTGCAAACATGGACAGTTCGAATTTGGGTTTAGAAAGAACATCTATTTGGTTTTAATTATAGAGATATATTAAGTCTTAGTATTCACGTAAGTATCGATTCTTAATGCCTCTGTGTTGTTTTGTGTTGTGTTGAGAGATCGCTGACGCGAGCAATATGATTGTTATCTCGCTTTGTGTTAGAAATAACATCCGTGTAGCGATCTATGATGATGTTGACGAGTATTTTAGGTTGCGTACAAATGAGGGATAGATTTAAGTATTTGATACGGTATATGAAATTCAAATTCGAGAGTTCTCTACTATTCGAAGAATGAAATTCATTCTATGTTTATAACTTTTAATTCCCACACCTTACACCTTTCAACGCATTTTAATCCAAACTCATAAACGTGAGACTTGTCGAACAATAATTCATTAACACTAATCCATATGGAGAAGATGTAATATAAACTAAATAGATACTTACTTTTGCCTTCCACTTTACCGATTCATCAAAATGACACCGTTGCCAGAGATTTGTGTTTTTTAATCGCATTGCGATAGTTTCTTATTTTCACTTGTTTATACTGATACTCGTATATGTTCAACATATATGTGAATTTTACATATTTGATATAATTTTAAATTTTGTGTTTATATTTATTTCTCTTCATGTTTGCCAAAAGTATGGTTAGATGTGTAGTTTCGGCTAGAGCTTGAAAAGATGAGAGCAAAGGCGAGAGTGAAAGCATTTTCCTTATCCAAAGCAACATGTCGGTTTATAAGTAACAGGCGTGGAGATTACAATGTAAAACAAGCATGTTTTTATTTTTTTTAGTTTCTTTATTATTTTGTTATTGTATTAGTATAGGTAGTGTGGTGAATTGGTTAAACAAGTTGAAATTGGACAAGTTCTTAAAATTCTCAAATCTTCACTTTTCAACTTGTTTAATTCAATTTTTCCCGTTCATTTAGTAAGTTTATAATATTTGTTTCAATTTTTGTGTGTGTTTCTAAGAGCTTGTTTTGAGTAACTTGAGAAAATTTGAGGTTATTTTCAAGTTGACCGTTTCAACTTGCGGACGTATGGTAATAAAATTGTTTTGAAATTGGTACACGTCAGGTATTCGTTTATCATTTTCTATAGCATAAGATGTTTAGAAAACTTTTCATTTGTACGAATTCCATGCCATTTATTCTTTTACATTACTTGCATTTTGATTGAATCACTTTAATTCCCTTTTTACCCCAAAATCTGAGGAAACTTTTCATTGTTCATATATGCGGGAGGCCACAATTCTTTTTTTAACAGGATTTCATTATGTTTAATCTTTTGTCTGTATAGATTGTATGAAAGCATGAAAATGATCAAGGCATTTTGTTTGATTTTTAGCACAACTACCTGAAGAAATCGACAAAAAACACAGAGTCGCCACCTAATTTTATTTATCACGAGGGAAGGGGAAATATCAAGAAAAACCCAAAAGAATGGATAAGATTGTCTCCCAACCAAGAGATATGGTATGGAAGTCGATAATGCGAGGGGTGTATTAGCACCCGTCGCATCCGTTGTACTTAACGAGATTCATTTTGTTTGCTTGTTTCTAAGGGTGTGTCTATCTAAAACTATACTTGCTAAAGAGAAATGTATGAAATGAGTTAAAAGGAAAAAAATATATTTTTATTATTGAGTTCGTGAGGGTCTCGCAATCATATGCCTATGTATCCCAAGAGGAATCAGAAATCCGTAACTCTTCTCAAAAATGTTGGTTTGTTGGTGTTTTTTAGTGGACAATGTTAGCACTCACATTCTAGCAATAGGCACGACCTGTATCAAGGTAGAACGGAAATAACATGCCCTTTTGAAGAGATTTTTAATTTGTTGAGTGTTTTTGTTAATTTTGAAAGGAGTTTGAAATTATTAAGTGTTTTTGTATTTTTGATTAAGAAAATAAAATTTTTGTTTTAAGATTATGCAAAAAGTTAGAGGGAAAGTCAACCCTAATGTTGTCATGCGATTAATGGGATTTAAAGTTAGAGCCTTTGAGGGGGAAATCTAACCTAATGAATTATCATGCAAAAAAATTCTATCCTAAGGTCTAACTTAACACAAGACGATCAAGACAAAGTTAAATCATTTAATGAAATTCCTAAGGCAGTATGTTAAGAAACAAAAAAGCAATTAAACAACACATGGAAAGTAATTCTAACATTTTTGTGATTTTTCTAATGTAAAAAGAGATAGGAATAAAATAAGTAAGTAAGAAAACTAAACCAAAAATATTTTTTTTGTCATTTTAATATTAAAAAAATATTTAAAATTTAAATTAGAGATGATAATAAAAATAAAGAAAACAAAATGAGATAAACAAAAATAGTCATTTTAATATTAAAAAAAAATTAAAATTAAAATTAGAGATAAAAATAAAAATGAAGAAAACAAAAACAAATGATAAAAAAGGTTATCCTGGATCTTGACCCCAAGACTTTATGCATAAAAGACTTATAATACTACCACTACACTAAGATGTTTATTTAGGTATATTATCATTCAAATTAATTAAATAGAAAGCAATTGGTTGGAATCAAACTGGAGAGAATTGGGCCGAAGTGAAGCGAATGGGCTAGTTGAAACGGGTAAAGGCCCAGACGAAATTTTGAGAGGGGAAATGGAAAAGAAACCCTAGTTTAGGCAGTTCACCAATCATCCTTGCTATAGTTTCGTCTGCCCCCGATTCTAAATAGAATTGAGATATCAATATGGCTTTGCAAAAATTGTTTACAAAAGAAAAATAACAATACAACCATACAAACTCAATGTTTGATGCTGATCCTAACTGTTTCTCTTCCCTTGTTATTGACCTCGATTAACTCACCCAAAAATAGCAATTTGATCATCTGGTTACCGTTACTCCTTTGACCAAACCACCGCTCTTCAAAGCTTTCACTTGGCTGAATCCAAATTGTGAATTATTGTCACCCAAGATTTTCAATCGATCATCCGGTTACTGTTACTCCTTCAATCAAACTCACCGTTCTCTGAAGCTTTCACTTAGCTGAATCTGAATTGCAAAATCTTGTAGAAAACCCCCAAAATCAACACCTTGATCTTGGAGGATAAACCCTAACTATTTTTTCCAAATGAAACCCCAAAGAGTCTCAACTTAATTTACAATTCAACAACCTAAATTGGACGTTATCAACATTTAATGTAGATGGCACCCAATAAGAATGATTATGTGCAATTGTTGTGTGTATGCATAGATGAGAAATTGAATATGAAGAAAAATTTCTTTGTATGTTTATGGTTTCATCAAAAACTAAAATGATGCATGTATGAGGTGTATGTGTGTGTGTGTGTGTGTATATATATATATATATATATATATATATATATATATATGTGTGTGTGTGTGTGTGTGTGTGTGCAAGTTAGAGGCAAAATATAGTGCAAGAAGTCTAAAAAATCACACAATTTAGAAAATTTGATCATATGTGTCGACCTATGTAAGTCATGTGTCGACACATACAATGCATTTGCCGACCTGTATATGTCATGTGTCGACTCATCAAAATAGACACTACAGACTTTAAAACTCATCAACATGTGTCGACTCATATGTTGCATGTGTTGACTCATATAAGTAATGTTTCTTCTATGTGTCGACCTAAAAGCTATCATGTGTTCACACATGCATTACATAACCTACAAGCTTTAACAACATGTGTTAACTCATAAGTCGTATGTGTCGACTCATGAACCTAATTATCACATGAAATCTGATTTTTAATGTGTGAAACCTTTTCAAAAATGCTTTTATACTTTCTAATACTCAGATGCACATCAAGACTCAGAGAATATCATCTAATACATAAAAATGCTAAAGTATCATAGTTTTGACATCATACAAAATATCTCTAAAGTGAAAATGCTAAAGTATCCTAGTTTTCACAAAGCTTTCTCCCAAAATAACTTTATTGTCCAAGCAAAGCTTCTTATCTAACTTCATGATAAGAAATAAATCTATTTGAGAACATGTCACCCCACTTTTATATGTTATAAGTTGTTCATCTCTTTTCATAAACCATTCATTTGTTATAGTAAGATCCAAATTAGACAAAAATTCTATGACGAATTTACCCTCCGCATTCACCTCTCCTAGGCCAACCCCCCATGCACACTTTCAAAACCTCTTGCCCCACCACCTACATGTCCATTGAGATCTCTTCCTAGAAAAATCTTATCTTTTTAGGATATATCATGAAGTAAACCTTCTAAATCCTTCCAAAATTTTATCTTAAGGTGTTATTCTAACCTAACCTAAGGTGCATACGCACTATTAACATTAAAAATATCTTCTTCTGTTACAAATTTCAAGGTTATGATTCGATCTCCTGCTATTTTTATATCCACAATATCCTTCTTCCACCCTCCCTTATTCACAGTAATCCCCACCCCATTTCCTGACGGTGTATCAAAAGCTTAAACCCCGAATTGTCTAATTCTTTTGCTTTTTCACTTGTCCAAATTTCTTTAGACACATAAAAGTGATCTTCCTCCAAAACACAACATCCACTATTTTTTATAGATTTTCCAATAAGTGTTCCTATATTCCATGATCTAAAGCGAATCCTCATCTCATGAACTAACTTCTTTACACACACCCGTTCGCGAAAATGTTGGAACCCTTCCTTTTTCTTCATTACATCCAGACGGTGATGCAACAACCCTTACTCTTTTCACACTTTACTCGAGCCATACAACATGTTGTTTACGAATAACGACCTAACATTCACATTATTTTGTAGTTGTTTCATATCATGGAGATTCGATAAAATCTTACATTGGTTATCGGCTGCCTATAACACAGTCCTTTCCTTTTATCCAAACTAGAGACCGACTATCTATAACAAAGCTAACATAGGCAGGGTTATAATATTAATTTTAAAAAATAATTGAAATTAATTACTTTAAAAACTATTATTATTTAAAATTACCAAACAATTGTTGGATTATAAAAAAAGAAGAAGAAAACTTTATGAGCTTGTGGTGGATCGTTTCTTACCAGGTTCACCAGGTATACCAACTAGGGGTGTTCATATCCAAACCAATCCAATAAAAAACCGCAAACCGAACCTAATCAAACCGAAAACCGCAAAAAATCGCAATTGGTTCGGATGATTTTGGACCATTTTTTGAAAGAACCGAGCGGTTCGGTTCGGTTTGCGGTTTTATATTCATAAATCGATCCAATCCGAACCAAACCGCGATATTTACAAACTTGTGTTTTTTAAAACATAACAGACTAACATAGGCCTAATTTTATGTCAAAAAATAAGAAGCCCAATAATTATTTTTTCTAGGCAACTGGGTAAGTCACAGACCACTGACTTTGAGAGTGTGAGACCAGTAACGCGAAGAGGAAAAATTGAAAAAACACAAGGAACTAGGGCAAAGCAATGATAAAGATATTTGACTCGAGGAAGAAGGGCGGAGAGTTTTGGCTTGAAGAAGAACGACAGTGAAGAGAATTGGCTCGAGGAAGAAAGGCGGAGAGTTCTGGCTTGAAGAAGAACGATGGTGAAGAGATTTGGCTTAAGGAAGAAGGGCGGAGAGTTCTGGCTTGAAGAAGAACGGCGGTGAAATACGGAAATCAGTGAAATACGAAAATTAACCAGGTAACGACAACGTTATTGACTATTATATCTTTAATAATTCGAAAATTGTTAGGTCTGAATTTGAAATATTATGTTCGAAAATCTGTAGGGTAATTTCTGTTCGAAAATCTGTTCGAAATTTTTGTTAATTTCTCTAGGGTAATTTCTATTCGAAAATCTGTTAGAAATAGTATCTTCAAAATCTAATACATAACTTGTGTTCTGATAACTTCTGTTCTGATATGTAAATTATTGTTCTGAATTTCTGATACTTGCTGTTCTGATAACTTTTGTTCTCATATCATATGTAAATTGGTGTTCTGATAACTTCTGTTCTGATATGTAAATTGCTGTTTTGATAACTGTTGTTCTGTAAATTGCTGTTCTGATACATAACTTCTGTTCTGATAACTTATGTTCTGTTCTGATATGTAAATCTATAGATCATGTGTGCTGATATATAATTACTGGCCTGATACATAATTGCTGGCCTGATACATAATTTCCTGATATATAATTGTTGTTCTGATACATAATTGCTGGCCTTTGGTTTATGTTTTATTCTCATCTCCTTTTCTTAGATATGACTATTGATAAAGAAGTCAATTCTGTTACTGGATCTGATGCTTCCTTTTCCATGGTCGAAAATCAGGTAAAACAATGATAAATGAGTGTATTTGATAAAGTGGTTATATTTATGAGTGTATTTGATAAAGTGGTTATATTTATCGTGTATGTATTATGTATTTTCAATCTCAAAATAGTCCATTGATGCCTACAACAAACTTGCCCCAAACTATTGATTTAGACAAACAAGAAGGCGACAATGCTCAACAGAAAAAGAAAAGGAAAGTTGGAGAAGCGGATGATTCGAAAGCTGACAATTCTAATGCTAGAGATTCAGGTAAACAAAAACCTTGTAGGCCTAAATCTTGGGTTTGGGATCATTTTACAAAAGATGAATCGGGTACTCGGGCTAAATGTAATTGGTGCAGAAAATCTTATGCGGCTGATTCACATAAGAATGAAACCTCAAACTTAAATAACCATTTGATGCATCAATGTAAAAAAATTCCCAAACATGTTCTTGATCCTAGTCAAACCATTCTTAGCCTTCAAGAAGGATCTAAAGAAAATAGGAATGCACTTGTTGGTATCCATTTCGATGTTGAATTGTGTAGACAAGCCTTAGCTAGAATGATAATCGTGGATGAATTGCCTTTTTCTTTTGTTGAGAACGAAGGATTCTGTCATTTTATGAGTGTTGCATGTAACACCCCTTCTAAATTACCCTGCGAATTAATAAATAAATCAGAGTTTAACATATGACAAGAGGCATTACAATTCATTTTCAAATAATAAAATATCAAAACAGTAGTCATGCTTCACTGAAGAACTTTATTTAAAATAATCAAACCAATGATATGTTCTACATAGTGGAAAAATAGCAACAAAAACCGGAATAATTTCCAAATTATAATTACTCCCAAAATAAATCAAAGAAAAAATGAATACGAAACAAATTCTCAGCCAAACGTTCCCCAGTGTTACAACTTATCAGAGCAGGACACTGACACGCGGATAACTAAACTAGCACAGCTTTATAAGCCATCCTCACCGACTCCTGAGCTGCTAACCTTAACCTGAAATCGTCAAAGTAAGGGTGAGATTTCATCATAATTAAAATGAATTATAAGTTCCTCAAAACAATAAAATATCACAAGTACATTAATTTACCCCTTTTAGCATAATCAGATTTCAGTACACAATTGTAAATCACACAGTTCATTATGCACAACAACAACAATGAAATTATAACACTGGAAGTCATCCTAACATGTTACAATTTCACACAAATGCAAATGCATACTCAATGCATGTGGTACCAAAATGTGAACTAAGTCACCAACATCGATTCGTCCATAATCACCCGGACACGAATCCAGCCTCACCACCCAAATCACCCAGGAACGATTATTGGCAATACGAGCCAAATTCCACACAATGGGAATTAACTCAACCAGAATGCAGATGCATGCACCACAAAAGCATGAAACATTCAATTAATGGAATATGATCACAACATCATTCCATACACATTCAACACCATCAAACAGCATGTGATCACAACATAATCGTGCATAAACAACAAACACAACACATAAGTGTATAGTCCTCAATCCAACCAGTCAGAACAATTCTAATCTACTCGTCACATTTCTAAAATCGCATTTGGTTCACAAAATCGGAAAATCGGCACTTTTTAAAATAAAATTCATGAAATAGATATTTCTCAATTTTATAAGATAGTACGTTTAATTTAGAGAATGCTACCCAAAACGACACTTGAATCGGAGTTACAGTTCATAAAATACGAGTTTTCAAAGTTGGAATATTTTTTAAAATATCATAGTGGTAACTGTTTCCTCCCAGGGAGAACCCGGTTCCCACAAGTTTGGAATAGCACGCCCCCTGGAAAATGTACGGGGAACCCGGTTCCTCCAGGCAGGAAACCGGTTCCCAATTGAAAAATGATTTTTCTTTGGAAAATTTGAGCTGGGAACCCGGTTCCTCCCCAGAAGTAACCGGTTCCCACTGAGTCAGAATTCATTCCCTCTGGTTTTTGTACCAGGAACCCGGTTCCTCCCACATGGGAACCGGTTTCTACGACCTGCAGAACCAAAAATCTGCATTTGACAGCAGTAGGCTTCCAATTCCAAGTCCTATCAATTCCAATCGAATCCAGACAATCCAAGGCAGTATAATCACTCAACCAACAACAGTAACATGCAACATAACATATATCGATCATTCCTAACGATCCTATATCATGCAAATTAATCAATTCTATATAATCTGACACCAATTGGGATAATTACTACAAAACCTAGAAATACTAAATTGAGATTCTTAACATGCTATGATCAATCCTATTGAAATCAAAACCGATAAGGCATATTAATCAATCGAAATCACCCCTTACCTTGTGGGTTCTTCGAATTCCGACACTTTTTGCTCTTTTCCTCTTTCTCTTCTCTTCTCCAATGTACGTACGATAAAAACTTCTCACTATTCTCCTTTTCCTTCTTTTCCTTTTATTTTGTTCCTTTTATTATTCCAATAATAATAATAATAAAATAATAATTAGAATAGGTAGAGTACTTTACTCCTCACACCCTCCAATTCAACCTCGCACCCCGATTCTTCTATTTATTAATTAATTAATTAAATTCAATAATCCAAAAATATTAATAATTAAACTTCTCATTAAATTAATAATTAAAATTCTAATTATGTAATAATTAAATTATTTGGGGTGTCACATTACACAACCTAGGTTCCCACTTCCAGGAAGGATTTCCATTGCTAGGGATTGTTTGAGTCTTTACGAGAGTGAGAAACATAAGTTAAGAAGTATGTTTACTAAAACAAATCAAAGTGTTTGTCTAACAACTGATGCTTGGACTTCTGTGCAAAATATTAATTATATGGTTCTTACTGCGCATTTCATTGACCAAGACTGGAAGTTGCATAAAAGGATTCTCAATTTTTGTCCAATAACTTCTCACAAGGGAGCGATAATTGGGAAAAAGATTAAAAAAGTGTTTGGAGGATTGAATGATAGATAAGGTTTTCACCATCACAGTTGATAATCCTGCTTCAAACGATGTTGCTATCGCGTACCTAAAAAATAGAATGGAGGATTGGAATTCACATCCATTAAAAGGGGAGTATTTATATATTAGATGTTGTGCTCACATTCTTAACCTTGTTGTCAATGATGGGATGAAGATGAAGCACATGAATTCTTCACTTTCAAAAATTAGGAGTGCGGTTCGATATGTTCGTCAGTCACCTGGTCGCTTAGATAGGTTTAGGACATGTATTAAAGAAGTTAGGATACAAGACAAGTCTACTGTGCAGTATGATTGTCCCACTAGGTGGAACTCCACATACCTTATGCTTGAAAGTGCATTGAAGTTTCAAAAGGCCTTTAAGAGATTAGGTGAGAAATGTGTTGAGTATGCGATGTTGGAAGGCGGTGTCCCAAATAATGAGGATTGGGATAATGCCAAGTGTTTTGTGAAATTCTTGAAGTTGTTTTTTGAAATCACTACGAAGGTGTCAGGTTCTACTCATGTAACATCTTCTACTTATTTCATGGAACATTGTACAACATTGGGGGCATTAAAGACTTGGAAGGAATCTCATAAAGATGACCCATTACTTACAAATATGGCTAATGCTATGGATGATAAATATAGTATTTATTGGGGAGAAGTCAAAAAGATAAATATGCTAGTCTTTATTGCTGTAATTTTTGATCCTCGGCATAAGTTTCAATTTATTAGGTGGGGATTGAATAAGTTTTATGAGAAGGAAGTTGCTGATTATTTGTGTGGTAAGCTGAAGAAAACATTAAACAAAATGTTTGAAAGTTATAGTCTTTTCTTAAGTAAAGACCAAGCTGAAAGTGTTGCACAAGAAATAGAGCTATCAGAAGTTGTTACATCTTCAGATCATATGGATGATCAATTTGAGAAGGACATGGATCAAGATTCAAATTTAAATAAAAACGAAGTGGATTTGTATATAATTGAGACGAGGGAGAAGAAAAGTTTAGACTTTGACATCTTGAATTGGTGGAAGGTAAATTCCACCAAATATCCTACTCTTGGTTTAATAGCTAGAGATATATTGGCGATGCCAATATCTACTGTTGCTTCGGAGTCAGCTTTTAGCACCGGGGGTAGAGTTCTTAGTTGTTATAGGAGCTCTCTTACACCCCACACCGTTGAAGCTTTAATATGTGCACAAAATGTTAAGATCCTCTCCTTTGAAAGTGGATATTGAAGAGCACTTGGAAGATTTGGAAAAACTCGAACAAGGTATATCTATGTTGTAAACTTTGTTTATAAATCTATTTTATTCAATTAAGTTTGTTTTGTCTAACGTTTGGTAAATTATTTGATCATTTTTAGAAATGACTTCAATCCCACAAGTAAATGAGGGACTTTCTGATATTGAATCTGATTATAGACATGCTTGAAAAAAATGGTATGTTTTTACTTTTTAATATTTATTTATTTGTATATTGCTTTCTGTATTCTGTTGCAATGTATTTAGCAGACTTAATGTTAAAATGACTTAATCTTATAATTATTTGTATCTTGGTATTGTTTTGTAGTGGCAAAAGAAGCATGATAGTCAGATTTATACTTTGTCAATGGCAGCTCACTCCAAGAAACAAGAAGAAACAAATTATTAGTGCTTTTGATAGTTTTAATGTCTTTTGTCTTAATTTAATTGTGCATTTGTGACAAACAGAACGTTTTAGTTTATGTATTGATTTGATTGAATACTAAATTGATGAGTAATTTATGTATTGAATACCATTTTCATGTTAACTATTTTGAATTTTGCATTTGATTGCATACTACTATTTTAATTATTGTCAATTGTGCAAGAAGAAAAAGACAACATTACATATGAGTTTTGTTACAAAATTGAATTGTCTCTTTGAGAATATATGAAATAGAATTGTAACAGTAGTGTTGCCACATAAATCATAATAAAAATTATTATACATAATTAAATTTGTTGTATGTAGTGTTGCCACATGAGTAATAATAAGAATTATTATACATAATAAAAAAACCGAATCAACTGAACCAATCCAAACCGCATTGATTTAATTTGGTTTAGTTTGATTTTTTTTCTTCAGTCAACCGAACCAAATCGAACCGCATAATTTTTCTTCTTGCGGTTCGAATTATTTTTTTAAAAAAAACCGCTCAAACCGCACCTCAAACACCCCTGATACTAACTCGTCTTTTCTATATCATGCAATTTTATGATACACCTCGTGGATGTTAAAAAGTAGTAATATAAAATTAGAAAAACATTCCATAATTGACTGCAATTATTTAAAATAGAAATCAATAATAACTCTACACTTTATGTGATTAACAACCCACTCTTCAACTTTACAATGTCACTATTATTTTAATAAACAGAAAGAAGCAGAAACAAATATTTCTTTCTATTCTTCTCTCTCTATATAAACATATAGATATACTTTTCTGATCACAATGAACAATGGAAAGTTGCTCTAGAGAGATGGATAAGGAGGTGACAACACCACTGCTGGTGAATGATGGTGAAATAGAGAGTACATTTATTCAAGAACTCGAGAGAGTGAGTTTCATGGCTGCTCCAATGGTAGCTGTCACTGTCTCACAGTATCTTCTTCAAGTAGTTTCTCTTATGATGGTTGGACATCTTGGAATTCTTGTTTCATTCTCTGGTGTTTCCATTGCCATGTCTTTTGCTGAAGTCACCGGCTTCAGCGTCCTTGTATGTTCTTCTTAACTCCGTCTCTTTAACCGTTTTATTGAATATCTGATGTATTTGGTGTATATACAAATTATTATGACGTTGTTTGTTTGCAGTTGGGAATGGCTGGTGCATTGGAAACACTATGTGGCCAAACCTATGGTGCAGAAGAATATGGAAAACTAGGAAGCTACACATGCTGTGCAATCTTAACACTCATTGTAGTTTGTTTACCTATATCACTTATATGGATATTCACTGATAAAATCCTATTAATGTTTAGGCAAGACCCCGGAATTTCTCATGTTGCTTGTGAGTATTGCATATACCTAATTCCAGGTCTATTTGGTTACGCGCTTCTTCAAGCATTGATTCGCTATTTCCAGACTCAGAGTATGATCTTTCCCATGGTTTTTAGCTCACTCACAGCTCTAGTTTTGCACATTCCTATTTGTTGGATTCTTGTTTTTAAATTTGGATTGGGACACATTGGAGCTGCTTTAGCTATTGGAATTTCTTATTGGTTGAATGTGATTTGGCTTTGGATTTACATTAAGTACTCTCCATCATGCCAAAAAACCAAGATTGTGTTCTCTACTCATGCTTTGCTTAATCTTCCAGAGTTTTTCAAATATGCTGTTCCTTCTGGACTCATGTTTTGGTAAATTCATTATATATGCTGCTTCATTAATTTCATTTTGTATTGATTTTCTTCTAGTGATTTCAATTTTTTCATGTAGCTTTGAATGGTGGTCCTTTGAGATTCTTACATTACTTGCTGGTCTTTTACCTAATCCTCAACTTGAAACCTCAGTTCTATCTGTTTGGCGAGTCTAATCTCTAAACCCTAAACCCTAAATTTTGCCGGACTTTCAATTTACATGTGTATAATTTGTGATCTTCTAACTTAATCTTAATTAATTGTTTCAGCCTTAACACGACGACATTGCATTACTTCATTCCATACGCGGTTGGAGCTTCTGCAAGGTTTGTGTGATGATAATGTAAGATTTTCTGTTCTGATCTCTCCATGTGATGATGATGTTTGTTTGTTTTGCAGTACTCGAGTTTCGAACGAATTAGGAGCAGGGAATCCAAAGACAGCTAAGGGAGCTGTTAGAGTTGTTGTGATTATTGGCATTGCTGAAGCAATTATTGTCAGCACTTTCTTCCTTTGTTTCAGAAACATTTTAGGATATGCTTATAGCAATGATGAACAAGTTGTGAATTACATCTCCGAAATGGTTCCTCTTCTATGTGTTTCTGTTAGCGCCGATAGTCTAATCGGAGCACTTTCCGGTCAGTCAGTTAGTTAGTTACTAGTTGTTATTTACAACTAATTAGCTTATCACACTAATATTTCAATTAGTAATCTCTTAATCATTATAGGGATTGCAAGAGGAGGTGGATTTCAGGAAATGGGGGCATATGTGAACCTTGGAGCATACTATATAGTTGGAATTCCTTTGGGATTGTTATTAGGTTTTCATCTAAAACTAAATGCTAAGGGTTTGTGGATGGGAACTTTATCAGGATCTGTTGCAAATGTGATTATATTAGCCATTGTAACAGCATTAACTGATTGGAAAAAAGAGGTTTGTTTTTTTCTTATACAACTACATTTGTTTTGTATTGGAATTTGAGTTTGAAAATAATGCTTGAAGTTACTGTGTAAGCATTTGGTGTAAGCATATCATGACTCTTGTTTTTTAGAGTCATTTTGAGGTAATAACTTTGTATGTTATTTGAATGACTTGCAGGCAACAAAAGCAAGGGAGAGGATAATTGATCAGTCAATAAAAAGTAACACTAACACATTGGTGATATGAGGGTGACATGACATGTGAAGCATGGATTTGTTTCTTGTTTTCTTTATGTGAGGGGAATGAAGAGATTTAATAGTATAAACGTATACACTAAACAACAAGTTTTGTTTGTACATGGAATGTTTGTACTCGATTGGTATCATAAACCCGATCCCCACAAGACTTTAAGAATATGCTTCGGTGGATTAGTTGAGACACATTTGTCCTGTGACCATCACTTATCATAACATAAATTAATTCCTCATTCTTATGTCGGGATTTTTTTTCCATAATACCATTAAACAATGATATAATAATAATAATGATAAAAGTGATTTTATAAAAAACTATTCGATGAATAGGCTAGGAAAGTTTAATATAAAACAAAATGTTTCTGTTTAATATTACTGTTAGTTATCTTACCACTGAGCGTGCCAATTTGTTTATAGTAAATTCTAGTAAACAACCGGTAGTTTTTCAAATTCAATTAACTTTGGTAACTTACAGGATCGACTAGATTGATCCTAGGACACGTGTCTAAATTTTGGTATTGAATTCGTATTGGAACTTATGTTTATCATCCTTTTGACTATGATTCTAAAAATGCTTAAGAATATAAACTAATTTGACTTCGATTGAAGAGTAACAAAGAAACTTGATTGAAACGTAGAAAACTTGTAAAGAAAGCGTAAAGTAATGTAAATGGTTTGTAAACAAAATATAAAGGACTTGTAAAGAAAAAGTATAAGAAATGTAAATGACTTCGAAAGATATAAACTTTGACTGGAAAGGTAAATGAATATTGGAATTTAAATGACTTTAAAGGTAAATAACTTTGATTAATTCGAAAATTGAAATGGTGTTTTTATACGTACATTGCTCCGCAAACTCGTTTCCCTAACACTTGGTATTTTGAGTACATGTGAGTTTCTGTACAAAATGAACACACGAAATCCTAATGCTAAGAATCCTATTTATACTGATTCGAGCCTAACGGTCTTATGCTAAACTGATGCTACGTCCGAAGACCGCATGTCTTCTGAATTCTCTGGCTTCCACGCGCCCTCCACGAATAATGCCTCAAATTTGAATTCGAATTCTTACTTGGTATAGACGTTAAACTTTCATTTCGAATTCGAATCTTCAACGGATATAACCGATTCAAATTTTCCTTCTTTTCAAACGAAACATAGCATTTGGACTTTATTTCTCTTTACTCGAACAAAAGCCCAAACAAAATAAAGCCTACCATTTCGAACCAGCTTGTCCATCGAAATCACCGGCCAATACCACCATGTTGCCAAGACCATCAAAAGATAAGTCACTTTTCATATTTTGTTGTACGATCATGCCTAACTATGCTTTGTTCACAATAATAACGATTGTAACTATCATGGACGACTCTTATTACAATGGAGATCTCTGGCCATATTTGGAGGTATTTAGAACTATTAGCCAAGAATTGATTTAACCATGAAAATTGTAGCATCTGTTTCTAGAAGTCGAGGACAATATGGTACCCAAATAGAAGCCATTTCCGAGATGATATGAAGATGTCTAAAGAAATCGGCAAGCAAAGGATTTGCAAACAGGATCTTATCGTCAATATAGTCACTCAAAGAACAACTGTAGCAATAAAAATAGGATTTGCTATTGCCCTATCAAGGAATGTTCTACCTATGAGGCTTTTCTTGCGAGGCAGCCCGGCATGTTGGTGAACATCAAGCTCGACGTTCCCATAGCAAGCGTGGGCGTTCAAATCGAAACCGAGGGGCGCAAAATCGGAGTCATCCTTGTTACAAGATAAGTTATACTAATCGATCATAATCAAATGTTGTTTGTTTATAACTCTTACTGTCTAGAATGCACTTAATTTATATGTCTTTTAATTCATGATAATTATGTTATTACGCTTAAGCTATTGTCTTGAGATCCCCGAGTTATGTTAGTGCAAAGGCTTGAGAGGTCATCATCTACTAAAATTTTCATGTTTGATGAACGAGGTGTTATGGCTTCGGCAAGTAATGACAGATCTTTTTCAAGTTAAAAGTTCCAAAACGTAAACTGCGGCAAGATACAATGCTAGTACAGCTACTGATATCCAACAGGGACGAGATAACAGGCAAATTCAAGAAGAATGAGAGCAAGCTATGATTTCCCAAGGGAAAATCAAGATAAGTAATTTGCATTTATGATCTGTTGTGAATCGGATGCCTTGGAAACAAAATATAAATTTGTTGCTCAATGTAAGGGAAAAGAGTGAAGAACACGATGAACACAAGGATTGGTTATTAACTGCTATTCTTTCCTTTATCTTCAAAACAAAATTACAAGTATACAAGAATAACAAATAACCCTCTCACCCTAAATTAGGATTTGCAGTATGCAATGATGAGAGACTAGTATGCTATTTATAATGAACCTAACATACTAAACTAATGGGCTTTTATCACAAATACCCATTACAAGCTAACTTAGGGTACAAGCTAACTTAACCAATTGGACATAACAAACAGGCCCAATTCGATGCTATCACTCCTAGCATCCTTCGACCCAATAGAGTTCGATCCAATATCTCACAAATCTCCACCTTGGATCAAACTCTATTATCAACTAACGAATTAGTTTTCTTCATGCAACTTTATCAACTGCATACAGTGGAAAAACTTACAACTAGGCAATGTCTTGGTGATCATATCAGCAACATTATGATCTGTCGAAACCTTGACACTTGGACTTCTCGCTCGATTACCCTACGGCGAAATGCACCTCACATCAATGTGCTTGGTTCGCTCATGATAGGTGAATTCTTGACGGTGTATTGCACTCGACTATCACATTTAACGGATAACTTCCCTTGAATTTTCAGCTCCTTAGCAAAACCTTCAAGCCACAATGTTTCTTTCACTTAAAGCAATATATTCCGCTTGGTTGATAATGCAACAACCTTCAAGTGTTGCTTTCAACTAATAGTTGTACCAAACATAGTGAAAACATATCCGAAATAGATTTTGGAATCCATACAACTGCATAATCAGAGTCGACATATCCTTCGATTACTGCTTTACTATCTTCACCAAAGGCTCCACCATAAATTAAGACTCTGTTCAGAGACCCATTTATGTACCTTAGAATCCACTTCAATGCTTGCCAATGAGCCTTTCCAGGATTCACCATGTACCTGCTTACAAGACTTACTGCATATGCTATGTCGGGTCTAGTACAAACCATAGCATACATCAAAGAACCTACTACATTAGCATATGGGATGCTATTCATATAAATTCTTTCGACCTCAGTACTGGGACATTGATCAATACTTAACTTGAATTGAGGGTTTGTTGGAGTCACAACAGGCTTCGAATTCGACATACCAAACTTTTCGAGAATCTTTCATAAATATGACTCTTGAGATAAGCATAACTTTGACTGTTTTCTATCTCTTCGAATGTCAATTCCAAGAATCCTGGAAGCTGCTCCTAGATCCTTCATTTCGAACTCCTTATTGAGTTCAGACTTCACCCTCAATACCTCTTCGACATTGTTACTTGCTATGAGAATATCATCAACATAAAGCAACAAAATAACAAATGAATTACCAGGACGAAATCAAGTAAACACGTGGTCGAACCGACTTCTACGAAACTTATGCGTGTCATGAATTTGTCGAATCTCCTATTCCACTCGAGGAGATTGTTTCAGCCCGTATGAAGATCTATTCAACTTGCACACATAATCTTCCTTTCCTTTTCGACATACCCTTGAGTTGCCTCATCGAGATTGTTTCATCTAGATCACCATACAAACGATCTTCACATCCATCTGTTCTAGTTCAAGATCGAGTGCCACCATGGCAAGCAATGTTCGAATGGACCTATCTTCACAGGGAGAAAACACATCATTGAAATCTATACCTTCTTTGAGTGAAACCCTTGCAACCAACCTTGCCTTGTATCTTTTCGCGCCACTCCTTGGTTCCTTCCTTAACTTTGAAAATCCATTTACGGTGACTAACTGCTCTAGCAAGTTTCTTGATCAATTCCCAAGTATTGTTATCATGAAGAGACTTCATCTCATCATCCATGGCCTTGACCATTCGGTCTTATTTTGACTCCTCATAACTTCCTTATAGTCTCTTGGTTCTTCGTCTAGAACCTCACTTGCGAGATTAAGGCATAAGCTATAAGATCGCATACCCAAACCTTTGAGGTGGTTTGATGACTCTTCGTGTCCTATCTCTTGCCAATAGATAGTCATCAGCGGTTTCCTCAACTTCATCGACATCATCTTTCTTGACTTTATCTAGGATATGCAATTCGGCATCAACATGCTCCACCTCAGCGGAATCTCTACTGTTCGACTCTTCGTCGGATATTTACGCACTTGACCAACATCATCCGTTTTCTTGAAAGTCATTTCACTTCATTGAAAACAACATCTCATTGGTGATAATTCTTTTGTGACGACTCTAGGCACCATAGCTGTAAGCTTTGACTCCTTGGGATATCCCATGAACATGCATTTAAGAGCTCTAGGTTCGACCTTGTCTTGCCTAATGTGAGCATAGGCTACGACCAAATACTCTCGGTTTGTCGAGATTTGGTGGATGTCGACCAAACTTCTTGGTGTCTTCATATCTAACGATCGAAGGACATCTATTTATCGGATATGTTCTTTGTCGAAACGACCTCATTAAAACACCTTCTTTAATCCGGACTAGTCAACATGCATCTAACTCTCTCCAAGATGGTTCGATTAAACCTTTCAGCCAAACCATTTTGTTGTGGAGTGCCTGCAATAGTTTTGTGCCTTGCAATACCAGAGGCAGCACAAAAGTTGTCGAATGCCTCATTGCAAAATGCAAGACCATTATCATTCTCAACCTCTTGACCTTTACGCGGTTTGGTTTCGACGAGTCTTCCAACCTTTGAAATTCTCAAAGTTTCATCCTTAGTCTTACGGTGAATACCCATAACTTTCGGAATAGTCATCTACTATGGATAGAAAGTACCTTGCTCCTGAATGTGATGGACACCTTGCAGGCCCCCAAAGATCAGCATGGATGTAATCAAGGGATCCATATGTTCTTTGTTTGCCTTTGTTGAACTTCACTCTGCAAGATTTTCCAAGTACAGGGGTTCACAAAACTTGACCTTTCGACTTTGTCTCCACCAAGCAAATTTTGTTTCCCAATTCGACCAAACCCCTTCAACGACATGGCTAATCTCATGTGCGGTTACATCTTCGACAAATATTTCGTGGATGCAACATTTGTCAAACCACTTACAACTTCACCACAAGGGTATCAAGCCTTGTTTCTTCACGCCTCAAGACTTCCTTCGACCCTTCATAACTCTTGGGATACTTTTCTCTCCTTGAAAACATATCCTTTCTTGTCGAATTCACCAAGAAAATCAAATTTCTCTTCAAATCAGTACATACGACTTCATCAATAACCTTGACTCATCATGGGTTTGAATCTCACGGATCCACACTGCAATCTTGCAAGCTTTGTTGTTTCCAGCAATACGGATCCACCATCTTGATCACATAATTCCTCGAACAAGTCTTTGTTTGGAGTCATGTGCCAAGTGCACCGAATCCATAATCCATTCCTTGACGAGTTCTTTCGAAACCACAAGAACATCGGATGAGTCGAAATCATCTTGAACAATAGTGCATTGCCATTATCCTTTCCTCCATGATTTTTCGGAGTTAGGGAACACTTTTCTTGTGTGACCCTCCTTCTACAATGATAGCATCGAATACTAGATGCTTCACCATTGTAAAACTTTTGCGACTTTTACCTTTCTTCTTGTCGAACTTATTATCCTTTAAGAATTTTCCTTTAACGGTCAAACCTTCACCAACCGTCGAAGGTTTTTGCTCATTCGTTCATTCAAGTCCTTGAATACAAGGTGATTGAACCTCTTCAAAGGTCGGGACTCCTTCCATACAAGAGTTTCTTTGAAGTGGGCATGTGATCGGCAGCAGCGCAACAACAACAACGCTTGATCTTCATCATCGATCTTCACATCGATATTTTCAAGATCAAGAATCAGCTTGTTAAACATATCCAACTGCTCAGCCAACACTTTGTCTTCAATCATCTTGAATGAATACAAAGCTTGCTTCAGGTAGAGTCGATTCACCAATGATTTAGTCATGTACAATCTTTCAAGTTTCACCCATAACCCTACCGCCGTCGTCTCCTTTGATACCTGTCGAAGAACCTTATCACCAAGGCTCAACAAAATTGCGCTGTGGGTCTTCTTTATCATTGCCTTCTTCTCAGCTGCCGTTAACGCTTCATTTATGGTTGACTCTTCCTTCAACACTTCCAAACAACCCTACTGAACCAGTAGGGCTTTCATCTTCAAGCGCCACAGACCGAAATCATTCACCCCGGTGAACTTTTCAATCTCATACTTTGTTGAAGGTGTAACACCCCTTCTAATTACCCGCGTTTTATAGAATTAAATAATCAGAGTTTATCCATAATTAAGAGGCATCACAATTTAAATCATAAAAATTTAACCAAAACAGCGTCATGCTTTCACTGGAGAATATTCATTAAATAAATCATACTCAACGTCATGTTTAACCGCGGAAATGAAAACATAACCAAGATCCTGAATACATCATCCAACAGTTATTCCAGGATAATAAATCAACATAATTCAAAACTATTCAAGTTATCCCTTAAAGGATTCCAAACAATCGTTTTCCCCAGTGTTACATCTACCAGAGCACGACACTGACACGCGGACTAGATTAACTAAACTCGAATCTAGAGCTATCCTCACCAACTCCCAAGCGGCTAATCACTTCGGATCTGAAATATTAAAGTAAGGGTGAGATTTCAATTCAATATAATATGTATTATACGTTCTTAGATACAACAGAATAATTGGATACATTAATCCATAAGTCAAACATAAAGTCATAATCAATTCACAAGGCAGGCAGTTCACACCATGAACATGTATACAACAAACAATGGAAATTGCAACACTGGAAACCATCCTAGCATGTTACAATCCCATATGCAATGCAGACTCTATGCATGTGGTACCAAAACGTGAACCGAGTTCACCCACTGCTCCGTTTACTCGTGGAAAGACAATGTAATCCATGATTCGCCCAGAACACTGAGTCAAGAATCCAATCCATGATTCGCCCATAACCACCGGGTCAAGAATCTAGCCTCACTACCTCTGCACCAGGTAAGTCTATTGACTCTGCCAGTTCGCTTCCGCACAATGGGAATGAATCAATTTAACAAATGCTCATGCATGCATCATAAAAGCATGCACATCAATTCAACGGAATATGGTAACAACATAATTCCACATAAATACCAATACCAATCTATCACATGATAACAACATAATCATAAATTAGATTATCACAAAGCATAAACATGCCAAACGCTTACTCTTCAATCAGTAAGACTATCACCAGTATATAATAACAATAACACATGATACCAATACAATCATGAATAACCACAAGGGAAAGAAACATCACATGAACGTCAATCTCCATTCAACTTGTCAAACAATCTAAACCAATTCATAGATTACGATCTCAACATAATTCACTTATTGCCAATCACCAATGTATCGCATTCAATCATAATGAATAATCAACACAATATTGTAAGCATTAGTCCTCATCCGATAACTCAGGCCATTCATATTAATTTCCCATTATCCTTAATTAATCACTTTTTCAAAAATTGGAAGCTCAACTATTTTTAAAATAATTTTAGCAAAATAATATTTTTCTCTTTTCAAAAGGTAGTATTTTAAATTTAAGAAATAACCCGGCACTCAAATCGATTACGGTTTGGAAAATATGAGTTTTGAAGTTTTGAGTATTTTGAAAATCTCGCTCCTGGTTTTGTATGGGAACCCGGTTCCTACCTATCGAGAACCGGTTCCGAAGTTAAAATCCCAATTTTGGCCAATTTAACGGAACTCGGTTCCTCCCCACGAACCGGTTCCCACCCTATCTTGACATTTACGCTACTTTTTGACAGCATTATGCATCCTTTATCATTTCTAAACTTTCAAATACGATTTGTGACATTAGGAACACCAAATTATGATCATTTCACACCATTATAACATCAAACAACATAGTTTACTCATCCATACTATCCATTTGACATACCAACGATCCTAATTCCAAACACCGACACAAAATAGGGTTTTATTCTATAACTTATAATCATCAAAATTCAAACTTCCTAACATACCCAATTATCCATTTGATTCCCAAAACCCATAAAACATATTAACCGAACGAAATCACCCCTTACCTCGCGATGATCTTCGGTTTCTCTCGGCGTCAGCTTTTCCTCTCTTCTATTCTCTTCTCCAATTCTACGTATAATAGCTTTTTCTCCAAAAAAACCTATTTTTCTTTCTTTTCCTTTTTATATTCCTTTTAATGTTCCTTTATTTATTCCAATAAAATAAAATAAATGGTAATTAGAAAGAGTAGAGTAATTTACTCCTCACACCCCTAATTACACCTCACACCTCCATCTCTTCTTCTCTTTAATTAATCCAATAATCCATTATTATAAATACGTAAGACTCTAATTAAATAAATAATTAAACTCCCACTTATTTAATATTTTAATTAAATCGGGGTGTCACAGAAGGCATCTTCTCCACGCTCACCGCACCAATTTGTTGTGAATCGGATGCCTTGGAAACAAAATATAAATTTGTTGCTCAATGTAAGGGAAAAGAGTGAAGAACACGATGAACACAAGGATTGGTTATTAACTGCTATTCTTTCCTTTATCTTCAAAACAAAATTACAAGTATACAAGAATAACAAATAACCCTCTCACCCTAAATTAGGATTTGCAGTATGCAATGATGAGAGACTAGTATGCTATTTATAATGAACCTAACATACTAAACTAATGGGCTTTTATCACAAATACCCATTACAAGCTAACTTAGGGTACAAGCTAACTTAACCAATTGGACATAACAAACAGACCCAATTCGATGCTATCACTCCTAACATCCTTCGACCCAATAGAGTTCGATCCAATATCTCACTTGATCTATTTGCTATCTAGTATGTACCGGTAATATCACTCTGGTTCATTATGAAATAAATAATTAGAACATACATTCTTCTCTTAAACTTCCAAGAATCACAATATGATTGTTAAATTATACTTGTATTAACTTGACCACATTCATGTTGTTAATATTATTAAGCATAAATACTGCGTGAAATTGTTTTCATGAAATTTTATTTGCATTGTTTTCATGAAATTTTATTGGCTTAATATGGTTTCTGTGCCTTTGAGTTATGAATAGATCATGAAACTTTATTGACTTAATATGGTTTCTGTGCCTTTGAGTTACGAATAGATCGATCGATCACTAGTTTTGTTCTTCAACCAAAATAAACGCGAATGTGGAGATCGTAAACCGAAGTGGACTCACAATCATGATTAGTGTTTCATGAAATGAGACAGAATAATCCTCTTATGCAGTGGGTGGCTGTACGACGTCATTGAAGGGGCAGACCACCTTTATGTGTTCCGTGATGCTCAAGCATCGCCGTATGCAGAATCAGGCACGATTATATACCGAAGGAATTCGTACGGGCTTGTGGAAGTTGTTATAGCAAGCCAAAAGAGATGCGTCAAAGGACTTAATAATGCGCATATAAAGGATTTGCTATGAAGTGATCCCAGTCGGATTGCATCACACATAAAGATAAGTTTTTTGCATTCTACTGGTTTCTAAATATTGTGTCTAAATATTGTGTTCTCGGTGAAAAGCATGAACTGTATAAAAACTATCTATAATGCATTTCATATCCTGAGCAGTCTAAGTCCCATGATACAATAAGGATGATGATTGTAATTGGCTTACTACAGTCTGAAATTATGCTATTTGTTTGACAGATGAAAAATCAAATATGGTTAACATACCAAAATGCTACTACTGTAACATTGGCATGATGCGTCATACACAATTTAGCACCAGGAGATTCTACTATTTACTCATCAAAGCATGGTTTATTGTTTGGTAAGCGGTTCAGGAAAGTTATTTTCGGTTTGAAATATATGATTAATTTGTGAAATACAGCTACCTCACACGACACTAATAAAATAGTGAAGAATAGAAAGCACATCATACTTATTTTATGCATGTGAGACATATAGTTCTTTCTTAATTCTATGCAAATCATGTTTTTCAATAAAGCTGCATAATCTTAAAGCCACGACCACTAAGGTCATTGAAATTAACATTTTAGAGAAAAAAATCTTCTGTATATTCTAGCTTAACAAAGGTTTATATGATGGGCTTGGTATCATGAAAAACATGTGAATAGAAGATAATTATATTATTTGAAAAATACATTTTCTAATGAAATATTTTGTTTATCATATAGAGGGAAATCGACTCAAGTGCCTGAGATCGGTCGCACGACATGCCACAAAACTAGAAGACAAAAGTCGCCTCACCAGCAATTATATCGAAGATCAAGGAGGAAATAGAAAGACTCCTCACAAGCAAGTTCATCAGAACTGTAAAGTATGTCGAATGGTTGACCAATATTGTGCCAGTCATCAAGAAAAGCGAAAAATTAAGAGTGTGCATTGATTTTTGAGACTTAAATGCTGCCACTCCCAAAGATGAATATGTCATGCCGGTGGCTGAAATGCTAGTCGATTCGGCCGCTGGTTTTGAATATTTAAGTATGCTTGATGGTTATGTTGGCTATAACCAAATTTTATTGCAGATAATGATGTGCTGAAGACGGCGTTTCGCTGCCCAGGGACATTAGGCACCTATGAATGGGTGGTCATGCCATTCAGCTTGAAGAATGCCGAAGCAACATATCAAAGGGTAGTGAATTCTATGTTCCATGACTTTATTGGAGATTTTATACAGGTTTACATCGACGATATTGTAATTAAGTCGAGCAGTAAACCGACACACTTTGAACATCTTCGAAAATCTTTCGAAATAATGAGAGAATATGGATTGAAAATGAATCCATTAAAGTATGCTTTTTGTGTGCAGGCAGGAGATTTCCTTGGTTTTGTAGTACATAAAATGGCATAGAAGTCAATCAAAGCAAGACCAAAACTATCATGGACGTCAAACCACCATCGACCAAAAAGGAACTTCAGTCTTTGTTGGGCAAAATAAACTTTCTAAGGAGATTCATATCCAACCTAAGTGGCAAAACTAAAGCATTTTCACTACTACTTCGACTGAAGAATGAAGAGTTCATCTGGCAAAAGGAGCATCAAGAGGCTTTCGACAAAATTAAAAAATATTTAGTGAAGCCTCCTATATTGGCAACTCCACTTAGAAATAGGCCTATGAGGTTGTATATAGCAGCCTCAGAATCGACTATAGGAAGTATGTTAGTTCAAGAAGATGCAAGTAGTGTCGAAAGACCTGTGTATTATCTTAGTCGAATGTTAAATGGCCCCGAAACTAGGTATAGTGATATAGAAAAGCTATGCATGTGTCTGTATTTTTCTTGTATCAAACTGAAGTAATATATAAAGCCAGTTGATGTGTATGTTTCTTCCCATTTCGATATTATTAAACATATGTTGTCTAAACCAATTTTGCACAGTCGAATTGGTAAATGGGCATTAGCGCTAACTGAATATTCCCTAACATATTTGCCTTTAAAGGCAATGAAAGGGCAAATAGTGGCAGACTTTATGGTCGATCATTCTATGGTTGCTATACCACAAAATTTTGTCGAGTTAGTGCCTTGGAAATTATATTTTGACGGTTCTAGTCACAAAAATGGTACAGGGATATGAGGAATAATAATTTCTCCCAATGGAATTCCAACAAGGTTCAAGTATGTAATTGACGGTATCTGCACCAATAATGAGGCGGAATATGAGTCTCTAATAACTGGACTTGAACTACTGCTAGAATTGGGGGCAAGAAATGTCGAAATTGTGGGAGATTCCGAATTGGTAATCAAACAAGTGTCAAAAGAGTATAGCTGTGTTAAAGAGAACCTAATCATGTACTTTGTGATTGCCATAAGATTACTAAAGCGTTTTGAGCAAGCAAGCATTACATATACCTCGACGGAAAACCAAGAAGTTAACGACTTGGCAAAAAGCTTCAGATACAAGAAGAATGAAGATGAAGAACCTATTCAAAAAGCATTGAAGGTACTACTCAAATGCCTAGGAGAAAGTGAGGCATATGTAGATGTCGAGTGTGCATAGTGGAGCATGAGGTGCACACCAAGCGGACAAAAGATGAAATGGTTGTTGATGCAATGTCTCTTGCCTTCAATGTTGAAAAGCGCATTGAATTTGCTAGAGGTGCCAAGAATGCCAAATGCATGGGGCATCCAACACGTGCACGCAATGCATACCATTATAAAACCTTGGCGTTTAGAGGATGGGCTTTAGATGTGATTGAAATAAAGCCAACATCATCAAAATAGAAGAGGTACATTTTGTCGGCATTAATTATTTCACAAAGTGGGTTGAGGCCGTAGCTTTGAAAATGTCGACCAAGAGGTGTGATTGATTCTATACAAAATCATATTATGTGTCGGTTTGGAATTCACAACGATCACAACCGACCAAGGAACATTATTCACGGGAGAAAATGCAAGAATTCACAAAAGTTGGAATAAAGCTAACGTCCACCCTTATTATGCTCAAAATGGCGGTCGAGCGGCCAACAAAGTAATAATTAACACAAATAAAAACATGTAGGAAAAAGCCAAGAAATTGGCATCAAACACTAGACCAAGCCTTATGGGCATGTAGAACATCTCTAAAAAGCAACCCCCATTGCGGGCATATGGACATGATGTTGTATTGCGGTAGAAATACACGTTCAATAAGGATTCAACAACATAAAATACCATCAAGACTAATATGAAAGATGAGTTGGTCGACTTAGATGAAAAGAGGATGTTGGCTCTTGATTCACTAAGGAGACAAAAGGATAGAGTGGCCAAAGCCTATAACAAGAAGGTAAAAAATAAAGTATTTCATGTCGATGACTTAGTTTGGAAAGTGATATTACCTATGGACAGAAATGATAGAGTCTTATGAAAATGGTTGCCTAATTGGAAGGGACCGTTTAGGGTAATTCAAATTTTTTCCAACAACGCATATGAACTTGAAGAATTAGCCCCAGATCGACGAATTCTAAGGGTAAATGGTAAGTACTTGAAGAAGTACAAACCCATTCTTCAAGAAATCACAATTTCGACGACGTGAAGTGTACGTCAAACTGAGCTGGAAGGAATAATATCGAAGCCAACATACTAATCATGCATTATATGTATGAAAAGGAAATGTAAAAATAGAGCATTAAATAAAGTGGTTAAAACTACTGTGCAAATTTTACAAGTGGTATGCAAAAAGGACTACCAAAATAGTTACATTGCCAAAATAGTTACATTAATCAGAAATTGCCGAATTTATTTTGGAACGCTGCCAGATCACCATGAATGCGTACAACATCATTGCTTAGTCCATCTGCTCTTGTCTTGAGCGCTAATAACTCCCCGACCATGCATCGACAATGATGGCATCTTTGGTCATTGGAGCATCTCGCTTAGGAGCGATAGCTTGCAATCTCTCGTCTTGCCGCAACAATCTCCAACTCATTCAAAGTTTTCATTTCTTTCGACAATTTCTTTTAGCATCTTCTTGCTCTTTTCCGATTAATGTGCATCTTCCCCGATCACCGTTTTGGTCTTCATCACCATATCCACATTCCTCCTCATCGTTTATTTTGTTTCCCAACTGATTCTCTTTCACCAGTGATGTTTTTAGCAATGAAGGAGAATGTCCTCAAATGTTGCCACCATGAGTTTAGAAATTCGAAGTCTCGAGACCTTTCAATTGAGCAATAGCATCTAAAAGATCCGGTCAATCCTCAGAGAGGAAAATAAAGCATATGTCCGGATTTTATCACATTTTGATCTTTCTCTTGTCAACATAAGCACCGCGTTGAGAAAAAAAAACTACTCCAAACTATCCAATATCGCATATCGCCATGTAAAGTGACCTTTTCCTAGAGAGTCCCCCTTCTTCTTTGGAAGATCCTGAGCTTTGGGTTGAGGAGAAGGGGTGTAGTTTCCCTTTCAGGACAAATGTTGAAGGTACCTTTGGTAGGAGAATGTGGTAGGCTAGTGACAATTTTAGGAGTCTCTGAACTCTGCAGGGAATATGAAAGACTAGATTCAGAGCTAGTCGAACTATAACCCTTATGCTTGGCAGGACTAGTGACCGAATCAGATTCACTAAGAGTAGCCAAAACAGTAAAGTCAATAAACTCACCAGCGACCATGTCGAAGGCTTGTTGATGATGAGGTGAAGAGACTTCGACAATTAAGTGTGTCGCACACCTTGTTGTTAGCCTCGAAAAAAAAAGCAATATTAGCTAGGTAAATTTGGCATATGAAATAAACAAGATAGAAAATATGGTGAATACTTGTGGCAGCGAACTTGGGATTATTGTTTCATCTCTCCCGACTAAGGCGACAACAATGTCCCCCTCTGGCTCTTTGGCTTCATCAGGCGTAGGAGTTGGGGTTGGAGTAACGATGGTTGTATTTATTATGATATTGTCAACACCTCAAAATAAGGCAGAGTCACGACAAGTAGCCAATAGCACTTTACCTCTCTGTCTCGTGACGAGTGGCTGATTGTCAGCGTCCATTGTTGCCTCCTCTTTGTCATCGACCTTTATTCCAAGGTCTCCGACCAGGTGGGCTTTCTTTTTCTTCTTAGCCACCCTGTCTTCAGAAGAGGAAGCATGTTTCCTCTTTTGATCTTTGGATTTCCGGGAATGAGGAGACTGATCATCAGTTGATGGCTGTAAATATAATAAAAATATTAGTCGAAATCATAGCTTTGGTCGAGGCACTCTGATTTAAGTAATGTTTACCTCAGCTTTCTCACTATGGCGAGATTTTTTGTCCCTCTTGGACTCTTTGGATGTTTTAGAGGGAGCAACCGAATCCGTCGAGTGTTTTCGACTCTGTTACATGAAGAGAATATTAGTAATCTGTAAAGCACGGAGTGTCGAAACACAAACATATACACTTACAGAGGAATCAATTTTCTTAAGGGAGGATGAAATTGGCTCGTCGTCAGATGTAGTGTGAATGGGGTTAAACTGCAAAATGTCGAGCATATAAGGGACATTGAACGGAAGAAATAGGAATAGGGGTGTGAGTGTAAAATATACCTTCGAGCGTGAAGGACCTTCCTTGGCGCCAGTATCGACAAGCGCAGTCGACGGCCCTTCCCGATCCTCAACAATGAGGTCCTTCCTGGGAACGATTACCTATGGCAAAGGTACAACTAGAAAAGAGGCTAAGTCAAATAAAGATGTGAGTCGAATTTTAAAAGGAAATTGAACTTTCTAGAAGTGGTTACCATTGGGCACTACGAAAAGCTCTCTAACATATTTAAGGTCGATATGTAGAAAGTCTGGGTAGTTGTGTAACCAATGCTTCGTCGGAACCACCCGGTCGGCTTTCTTTCTGTAAGCATTTTGGATATTCGACCAAGAGCTATACCACCAATCTGGGATAGGTGGTCAAAAAACCAATGTTAATGGGCTAGTCCGCAAAGGAGGAAATTTGATTTTTCCAACATAAAGTGCATAAAGATACTTGTCTTTTGCGTAACCAGGGATTTTACGTTGTGGAATCCTCTCGGTTACCTTCTCCTTTAGCTTTTGGGCCGCGTCATGGATGGTTCAACGAATATTGTTCGGTAAGTACACCACCCTAAAAAATTTCTGAAAAGCTTGAATCTCTTTGATGTTGGTAGTCTTACATTTCGTTGTCTTGCCCTGAAAAGTATTAAGAGCAATAGTCAGTCCATCCATTTTCCTGGCAGGATCATTAACAAAAGTAACGAAATATGATTGCCACCAAGCTTCAAACTCCTTGGTGCAGTAATACGCTGGTCTAAACGGAGTAAAAATAAGTTTGGCTCTGTGAGCCCAGAGGATGTCAACGTCTTCTTTGATAAACTCCCAAGGTCAGTCACTTAAGATATCAGTGAGCAGTTCATGAGAAGTGTAGAATGACTTGGAGACAAGCTGGCAGAGCCCAAATTGTCGAGCTACCAGATTACGTTGGTAAGCTTTCAAACATGGACTCATATTAGTGATGGCGTAAGTAAGAAACTGAGGAGTTAAAAATCGTCTCCAGTAGACCAGGGACCTCTATCAGTTCTCTTCTTTGACTGGCGGAAAAGAGTCGGTGAGCCACGCTGGCACGTTTTTCCCATCAGAAAACAGAGCCATCAGTGCGAAATCCTCGTGTCAACATAATGTTGAAAAGCATTTTGAAAACTTCATCACTCGGACAAGTTTTGTCGACAGGGGTCAAAGGTAAGTAACATGGCCACACAGCCCCATTCCGATTATGGGAGATTGAAACTTTTTTTTGTCGAAGAGGTTTTATGTCTTCAGAGAAAGTGGCATTTAGCCATAATTGTAGGAGCAAAAAAGGACCATGAACCATGACGCTTTTCTTCTTTGGATTAGTGGGATCAAAGGTCTTTATCTGGTTGACCACATCGGTCAAAGAAGCATATAGAGAGGCCAAAATTAATTGGCCCAAAGCAATGTTTTCACCCATATACAGCGAAGTGGCCAAATAAACAAATTATTTGGCTATCTGCATCGACCTTGAACAAAAGACGAAATGGGATAGCCAGAGAGTTTAAAAATTCAACGTGTTCCTCATCAGAAACGTCGCCAGAGTCTCGTTGATGGTAGTTGATAAAGTTGGTATACGTCGGATGTTTGGATTCGCCAACGTCGAATTTTATTGAAATGATAGTGTGGTCAGTATGATTAAAAACCTTGCCAACGGGCTTTACCCCCGTTAGAGCGGTTAGGTCAAGAAGAGTGAAAGTCATCATACCACACTTAGTGTGGAAAGTGTTGGTCGACCCTTCCCAAAAATGTAAGGCAGCCAACAACATGCCGCCAGAATAGGGATGACCGACGCGAGAAAGTTCCAGCAGATCATAGATTCCCATTTCTCTCTATTGTTGGCCTTTGTTGGGTTCCAACTGTTCCATCCAGGCTTTGAATTTAGAACGATTTAGGAGGACTACATTCAAATTGTAAGGAAATAGATTTCGGGGACGTGATCAGATGGTGACTACGAGTACTAGTTGGGAAAAACGCGCCTTCATCATCAACGTAGATTTCAGAGGGAACATCCACGGGTAATGGACCTAAGAAATCCAAATGGTCATTGTTGAGATTAAAAGGGGTAAGTACCTGGGATTGTCAGATTTTGGTTTTCTCTATAGAAAAGGGGGTTCCGGCACATAAGGCTTGCCATCAACGTGACGAATGAGGAAAGTTTCTGCTGGAGCCGTTTGAGTATGTTGATTCTCCGTTTGAGGGAGAAGAAAAACTTGAAAATGGTGGAAAATAGGGTTTTGAAATTTTTGGGTTTTAGCTTGGAAGTAGAAATAATTGAAGGAAGCAGAAGAAGAAAAGCGAATAGTGACCAAGATTCCTATTTATAAGCTAAGACTAAAGTGTGAAAAGCAAGGGAAAAGTTTTGGTGATTTCTTAGGTTTAAAATTGTATCCGTCGAAGGACAAGTGTAGTCGGATTAATGTAGAAGCGTGGTGGGTCATATCTGCCACTAAAGAGTAATGATGGTCAACATTAATGATCCCACGTCTCGAAGCGAAAACCTAATACGTTTCCATGATTGCTTAACGTCACGAAAAGATCGAAATAGTGAACTGCTCTTTAGATTAGTGGAAGCGATTGAGTCGACCGAAGATATAAAGCTTCATAGATGCCATTGTCTCATATAGTCGACAGAGTGAGGAAATTCGAAAATGACATCTCTGGGGGGCATTTTATTAATTAGAAATTCCTAAATACGTTTAAGGGCATGTATCAAAAACATCTCTACAAGTTGGGTCGATCCTAAGCGAATATAGTTTCTTTAGGAGAATTCATAAAATCAAGTTAGAAATGTCGAAAAAGTGTAAACCAAAATCGATCGATTCGACCAAAGTGTCAAATGAACCTGAAAAAAGGTGAGGTTGGAAGTTAGAAGGAATAAACACAAGACAAATGTGTCGAAAATGAACATCGATTGAAGGAACAAACCAGATGCTGTTGGTCAATTTGCCATAGTATGGGCTAAGCAAGACAATTGATCGAAGTTCAAATGATGCTGTCGAAGGCGTAGTTTAGGGGACTTAGAGAAATGAAACTAGAAGTAATTAACTCTTTTGAAATCACAAATGGGAAAGAGTCAAAATATGAAGATCATGGGCAGTTATCTCAAAAGCTTGTAGTTGTTAGGCGCTAAATGGATGACAAAATCTTATGTAGCAGTTGCGTTTTAGTTTCATTTCATCCATTGATTATTTTCAGCGGTTATCTTATAAATTACTATAAATAAGTCACTTCATTGTAAGTTTTAGGGGTGTTCACTTATATTCTCAAATTGCTTATCAATACTATGCTCAATTCCGCGCTTAAGGAAGAAAGAGTCACTAAGCTTTTGATGTACGTGAATCACCATCTTTACTTTAATGCAATCAGTTTATCTTTCAAATTTTATCTCTTTAGTGTCTTTACTTTTCATATCCGTTTAGTTTCAAACAACTTTACACAAACCTTTCAACATCACCTGTTGGTCACGAGTCACCAATCAGTTAGTTGTCTTGTTTAGTCCGAACCTCTTGTCGGATAGGCGGTGATCGAAACGTGTCGTTGTACTACTTCCCTTGGTCTTAGAAAACCGTTTCTTGGCCAAAGTATATTTCAACAGAGTCAGTATAACATACAAAGTCTTAGCACGCTTCTTAAGATCAACTGGTCGATCTTGCGAGTAACCCTTAGTTTTAGGACCTATGGAGGATCAACGCTTGTTTACCATTTTCCACAGTAAACATTAGCCTATATTTATAACTATGTAACCTTAGTAGATGTGTAATGTGAATCATTATGTATTGGACATGATACCAGGTAAAATAACATTTATTTTATTCTATATATTCATACAACAAATGAGTGCATCACGTTGACTTTACTAATTTATTATTACCTTATGTTATTGCATTTGTTAGGAGAAGATAAATAGTATTTGAGTTTTGATTCAATTGATAGAACCGATACAAGTTATAATGAAGCGTATGAAGTTCTAAATCTAGAGTTTCTTAGTTAACTAAGAACATCATGTCTACCAAATCATATAGTCAAATGAAAGGTTGGTACACCAATTATATTGAAGGTTGGTACAACAATTATGCTAATGAGGAATTTGGACGAAATGATGGTTTGCGCAATGGAAAAAGATTAATTGTTACAGGGTTAGCAAATCATATCATTGAGGCAAAAATTATGTCTGGACCAAAATTAGAATGCAAATAAATTGTAGTAAGAAAGTTGATGGAAAATTAATTCCTTCGCATCTAAAGTTCAAATAGGATATTGGTAATATGGAGATGCTTACATCCGAACTTAGAAAGTTCATGAACATATTTTTATTATTTGTTGTTTGAATATTATCTCATTTGTTTAACATACTATTTGATTCATAATTGATAGAATTTTTGTTCAATTATATTTACTTTTTCATTGATATATTTGTATGATCTTTTACGATTCAAAATTAATTCTATATTATATGAAATTCGGACGGGACCCGTGCTAATTTCTTACTAGAAATCCATATAAAAATAACTAGAAAAAAAATAAATAATGGTGCTAATTGTTTCGGTTGATCTAAGAGAAAAACGCGAAAAGCGCGCGCACAATCGCCATTAGAAGAAACAATCGAGAATGGAAAAAAAATGCATGGCGATGAGTTTGAGATCACGAAATGGAAGCCTCTTCTCCGACTCGAAAATCCGAAAGAATGGAAGTAGAAAAATCCTCTCTCTGCAATTGCGTCGTTAACTTTCTCTTAGAAGAGAACTACATTCTAACCGCTTTTGAGCTTCTCCACGAGCTTCTCGATGATGGACGAATCGATCAAGCCATTCGTCTTCAACAATACTTCGCCGATCCTTCTCGTTTCCCTCCCACTCATATCTCTCGTCTCAACTCTCTCCCATGTATATATATATGTATCTCTCTTCTTAATTTCTTCATTTTGATTTTTGTTACAATTTTCCATCATTTGGTTTTGCAGCGGCGGATCCGCAAACGCTGCTACAGAATAAAGAAGAGACGGAGGAGAAGTTAGCGATTACAGATTATGAATTGCGGTTGGCACTGGAAGATATTACGAAGCTGAAAGAAGAATTGCAAACGAAAAGAGAATGTAATGTTATCGATGATGTGACAACGAAGTCAAGTGGAGATGTTTCGGTGAAAGGTGGTGGTGAGTTGCAAACTCAAGAGAAAAAAGGGAATAATCAAAGTCCGGTTGCTGCTTTAGGTCAAGTGAAGGATACTGAGCGTCGAGATCTCAATTGTGCTGTCAAGGAGTATTTGCTTATAGCTGGTTATCGACTCACTGCAATGACATTTTATGAAGAGGTATATCAATATCAATATATGTAGCACTGACACCTCTGAAAAAGGAACCGCTATGATTAAATTTAATTTATTTATTTTTTAAAATTATTATTAGTGTTGTTGTGTCACTCTTGGTATTTTGAGATTTCTGTACTTTATAGTTCATAATTCAACAATTGACTTCACTTTTTAATGCTATATATTTTTTGTGCTTTATGTTTAATTTGTCATAAATTTTATTGTAGGTTACAGACCAGAACTTGGATTTTTGTCAGAACTCAAATGCATTAATACCAGATGCATTACGTCATTATTATTATCAGTATCTTTCTTCGAATTCAGAGGCTGCTGAGGTCATTATTTAATCTTTCCAGTAGCCAAATTAGCTCATTGAATTGAATCAATCTTTAGTAGATGAAATTCCTTATAGTGAAATACAGTTCGATTCCTGATGGAAACAATGCTTAGCCACAGATCATACTTGCCTCTTGGCGAACTTTGGATTATTAGGGGTCACTCCTTAATAGCAAGAAGGTGAAAAAAAAAAGAAGTACATTACAAGAGGATAAGAATATTTCCTACAGTAGTAAATAAAGTATAACAAAATGATTGAACTATCTGTTTTTGTATTGGTCATTGTTTTTTTACCGTCTCCATTTGCTGTAATGTGTTGTTTTCATTTTGTACAAAGAAAAATAACTTCATCAAATCATATTCTTTTTAATGACACAATTCAGTTTCAAAGTTCCTTTTATTCTTAATAATAAATAAAAGTTCTGTATAATGTGGTGGAACTGATTGCCTTGAATTTATTTTTAATGGGCCTTTGAAGATTTAGGTGACTGTGTTGGCCATATTAATCCGGCAATATCACTTTCAAGTTACTGTTTATGTTGAACCCCACATGGACCGGTATGCAGGAAAAAATTGGCTTAGTTCGAGAAAATGAAGCACTTTTGAAGGAAAATCAGAGGCTGAATGAAGAAAAGGAGAGCTTGTTGAAGGGCAAAGATTTGGCAGATGCTCAAATAAAAGCATTAAATAAATGCTTGGGTGCACTTCAAGAAGATCTTAAGCAGAAAGAGAACACGGTAGTTGCCATCTACTTCGATAATATTCTGTCGAACTATACTAATTTTCTATGATGAATCTTATACTGATAATCAATTTTAGATTCAAGTTTTGAAGCCTTCCTTGGAGAATCAAAGAAAGGAGCTCCATGACAGTAGAGTTGCGATCAGTAATTTGAAAATGCATAGTAAAGGATTGGGTTCTGGAAATAATATGGCTATGAATGATGTTGATAATGCTCTGCCTGACTCTTTAGACAAGTACATGGAAGAAATTAAGAAATTACAAATGGAAATTGAACTGTTGAAGGAAAAGGATAGAGGAACTCCAGAACATGGAAATTTTGGTAGTTCTGAAAATGAACTTACGCAGACAGAAGACAAAGTTATTGAGATGCTCGAGGACCAAGGTGCGACATTGGATGTTGTACACGATGAAGATGCTCATTCGCCGGCTCTTCAATCTCTTAATGTGTTTGCTGATAAACACACAGATTCACAACTAGACTTATTTAATCCTGCACATACAAACACTGTTTCTGAAAATATTGAACATGTTTCCAAACAAAATGGCTGCAAGCAAGGAGGGGATATCAGGTTACATGTTAAAACAGACGGTGTAAATGACAAAGCAATCTCTGAGAAGACGGCAAGTCCATTCTACTTGATCAAAACCTCATACACTTTTATTTTTCGTTTCTTATATATGTTAATACTTGAACAGGGATTAGGAACCATTCAGATACTCGCAGATGCTTTGCCTAAAATTGTTCCGTATGTCCTTATCAACCATCGGGAGGTTTGTTTTTGCCTAATTTTATATACAACTATATTGCCAACAAAATATGTTGCATCACTGCTGTTTGGTTGCAGGAGCTCCTTCCTCTAATGATGTGTGCAATCGAGCACCACCCAGATAGCCGGACTCGGGATTCGTTGACCCACAAATTATTTAACTTAATAAAGCGTCCCGATGAGCAACAAAGACGGATAATAATGGATGTAAGTTGAATTGACTTCTTATAAGTTGATTAAACAATCTGGTTTTCAATACAATTATGATCATTTCAGGCATGTGTCAGCCATGCAAAGAACGTTGGCGAGATGAGAACAGAAACAGAATTGCTTCCTCAGTGTTGGGAACAAGTATATCCCAACCTTATTTTTTGACTTGCCCTGGCCATCTTGACTTGGAATCTTGTTTTCAGTTTTTCTGTGTGATGGATTTCAGATAAATCACATGTATGAGGAACGTAGACTGCTTGTTGCTCAATCATGTGGAGAGCTAGCAGAATTTGTTCGCCTTGAGATTCGCGATTCTCTTATTTTATCAATTGTGCAACAGCTAATAGAAGATTCTGCCACTATTGTTAGAAGCCGCAGCTCATAATTTGGCTAAGCTGCTCCCACTTTTCCCAAACACGGATAAATATTTCAAGGTCAGCCTCACTATATATGCTTCGAGGCAATCATGGAGAAGATTTCTGACTTGAGAGAATTGGCTACAATGTAAGCTCAGAGACAGGTTGACGGGACGGTGTAGGGAATGGAGCTTTATACCCTTACCATAAAAATTAAGACACTTTTCTTTTTCTTTTAAAAAGAATAAAGATAAATAGTTGCTCCAATTCTTTGTTTTATTTGTTGTTAGGTCGAGGAGTTGATGTTCCAATTGATATGTGATCCCACAGGAGTGGTGGTGGAAACTACACTCAAGGAGATGGTTCCTGCAGTTGTAAAGTGGGGAAACAAATTAGACCATGTTTTGGGGGTTTTACTCTCTCATATTTTCAGCTCTGCGCAGGTATTGGTTTTCCTTTATGCCTTCAATGTTCCTCTGCGACTCATAACTTCATCCTTGGTGCTTATATCTGTGTAAAATTTTGTTTCCGGAATTGCAGCACTGTCCACCTCTTTCTGTAGTTGAAGGGAGTATAGAGTCACATCTACATGTGTTGGGGGAAAGAGAGCGCTGGAATATAGATGTTCTATTGAGAATGCTGACGGAGTTGCTTTCTTTCGTATACCAAAAAACAATTGAAACATGTCCCTTCTTGTCCAGCTTAGAAACTACACAATTTGTGGTATCTACCACATTGCTTGAATTATATGCTAGGTAAGCTTGACTTAAACTTTTCAATTTACGTTATTATGTATTAACTATATGACATATGAAGGAATTGATTGAATCGACCCCCGGCTCTCGAATGTTGTCTTTTTCCCTTCAACCCATTAGTTACTGGTTGGAATATTGGGTAAAGAGGATGAAGTGAATGGACGGATAGGTCGCATGTCAAAACTTGTCTCCCAGACCCACTAGCTTTGTATGCTTTACTCATATTCTAATGTATAAGCATTGCAGAGATGCATATGCCAAAACATAAACTATGCATGATCACAATGTCAAAGCTTTTGACCTTCATTGGTTCAACATTTTCTAGGGGAAATGTTAAATGGGATGCATTTGAATGGATGCATGTTGAGTGTTTTCCTAAACTGATACAGCTGGCTTGCTTGTTACCCTGGAAAGAAGACAATTTGCGGCAATTTCAAAGGTTTATAATCGGTTACATTTTCTTGTTTTTTATTTTATGCTGCATGTTCAGTTGCGAAAGCGACTGAATGATTTCTGATCAAAGTTTCGCAATTGCAGTTTCTGTTATCTGTTTCTGAAAGGTTTGGGGATACCTATGTTACATGCATAATGCTCCCTGTATTTTTAACAGCAGTTGGGGATGATGCCGATTTAACATTTTTTCCTAGTGCCGTTCATTCGAGAATAAAAGGTTATGATTGTTCAATTTTTTTTGAAACTTTTACATAATTGCTTTATATTTGACAGTTTTCTTGTAGGTTTGAGACCAAGATCTTCTGTTGCTGAGAGGCTCTCTATATCATGTGTCCTACCGCTTCTGTTAGCTGGTGTTTTGGGTGGGCCTGGAAAGCATAAAGAATTAACAGACTACTCGAGAAAGCTGCTACTAGAAGACAATTCTAAGGAAAATACAACAACCAAGCATAGACCTGAAATTGTTAATGCTATCCGCTTCATTTGGTTAGTATACCCACCAATAATCTATTTATATTTTCAAAATTGGCTGAGGTCCTTTAGCCAATTTTGGTCATGCGTTTATTTATGATGCAGCATATATGAAGAAAACCAGGGTATGATATTTGAAATACTGTGGGAAATGGTTGTTAGCTCTAACATAAACATGAAAGTAACCGCTGCCAAACTTCTAAAAGTTCTTGTAAGCTTACTACTTTCTTAGTTTCAGTTTAAATCTCATATTAATGGCAGCACTAACTTAGAGGACTTCATTATTAGGTGCCACATATTGACGCAAAGGTTGTCTCTACTCATGTTTTGCCTGCATTAGTTACTCTCGGATCTGAACAAGACCTTGATGTGAAGTGTGCTAGCATTGATGCATTTGGGGCCGTTGCTCAACATTTCAAGAATGAAATGGTATCTCTTGCTAGCATATATCCTTGGGTTTTGTTGGTACAAAATTACTGATGACTACACGTTTAAAATCCTGATTAAAAATACAATCTCTTGCAGATAGTTGACAAGATACGTGTTCAAATGGGTGCTTTTATTGAAGATGGATCCCATGAAGCTACTATTGCTGTCATTCACGCGTTGGTAGTTGCAGTACCTCATACAACAGAACAACTTAGAGATTATATCCTTTACTTTAATTGTTGGAAAATAATATTAAGGGTGTTTTTTAATTTCCTGACTCTCAACTTCTGTCTCATTTTCTATTGGAAATCTGCGTTTCTTCATTTACGCCGTTTGTTTCTTCATTTACGCCGTTTGTTTCTTAACCTTGATGCACATCTTTTGTCCAAGATTGCTCAACTTACAGCTGTACCAATTAATACTTCAACTGATTTGAAGTGTCGGCAAGAAAGAGCCAATGTATTTTGCGAGGCTATCCGTGCTTTGGATGCTACAGGTTTGCTCCATGACATTTATAAATCTTTCTTATTTATCATTTTCAAGGTACTTTCTGGTATTCAAGCCATGGTGTAACAATAGTATTAGATATATCTCACATGGTCTTGCCAAAGTTGCTCTGAAAACCCAACTCTCTAACTCTGGTCATTGTATGTACCATCAATGCAAAAATGTTTTACATTGTTTTTGTTTCTTGCAAATGTTCTTGACACGTCAATATGTATTGTTTTTATTTATACCACGGCGACACTGAGGGTATAATAATTAATGTAAATCTTTAATACACTTACAATTCATATCAGTTGCACTTTGAGCAATGGTTTAAAAATCAACATTTATTTTTCAAGGATGGGAAACATGATTTTTTCTGATCTTTAGCTTTTCTTTATTACAGCAATCATGATTAATTACTCTTTATCATACAGATCTTTCTGCTAACAATATCGGAGACTACCTCCTGCCTGCTATACAAAACCTTTTTAAAGACTTGGATGCACTGGATCCAGCGCATAAAGAAGCCCTTGACATTATTATGAAGGAAAGATCAGGGACAAGTTATAGTAGTATGACTAAGGTGAGCTCTCATGTTGGGCTGGCATCATCAGTGAGCAGCTTCTTTGGTGATGGTGGCTTGCTTGGAAGAGACAGTACAGAATTGGTATCAGAAAAGTCTAACTCTCCCAATAGTGCTGCGTCACCACCACCACCAACGGAGGACACTAGATTCAGGCGCATCATGCTGGGACATTTTGGCGACATCCTTCGTGGCAAGGGAAGATCATCAGAGGAAAATCATACCTAATACCAAACATTTTGGCCTTGTAATTACACCCTAAATGTACAAGTTTTTTTACTAACATAGTGTGATATAAATGATAGATATTTGTATCGTTTTATTTGATTAGGGAACAATCCCATGTTAGTCTAATAGAAAAATATTGAGCGACCAATCACTTAAATATATCTTGATCCTTATTCACAACTTTTGACGCCAATTGTTTGCATTGCATTAATACTGTCAATAAGAATAAGGCTACTAAATTAAATTTGTGATGTCTTATAGCTACTAAGTGTAACCAGGGAAAGGAAGATGGATATGCAGCAAACCGATTCTAAGGAAGCTGCCTACTTTGGTAGTCAAAGAGCAGCTTGGCTCTACAATTTCAATTTTTTTGTACAAATTTTCCTGATGGTGTGAAGCTGAAGACTTGGAGGTCCATTTTTTCCCCAAGTTTAGGTCAGTTTGAGATGTCTTTATCCTAGGAACAAAAAAGATAAATATTATCGTTTCGTTAGATTCAAAGATGTTTTTTGTATGGTGGTGTTGAAATACCAAGGTGAAAAAGATATCCCCATGACTCTTGTACTCTATCTCACTTTCCTTTGAAAATCGAGTAGATTATTACGTCAACGAAAATTCACAAGTAGTGGGTATAATTTAGCTTAAGCAAATTAGTGATCATGTTGTTGAATACACATGTTACAAATTAGATCCTATAAGAAAAACACTATTAATCAAAGTGTCGAAGAAGAACTTGGATTGGTGGTATGTGATGGAATGGAGTGGTAATTAATGAAGTTTCGTTGTTTGGATTAGTAAATAATGGGTGGAATGGAATGGAACATGATGAAATGCATTTCATCTCATTCTATCAAATTCTCTATTTTTTGTTCCATCCAATTTGGGGTGTATGTGATGAAATGAGAGATTTTAAATAAATTAACCAAACAATAGAGTGGAATCTATATCTCATTCGCTCCGCTCTGCTCCACTATGCTCCACTATGCTCCGTCATGTTCCACTTCAGTCCACTCCATTATGTTCCGTCAATCTAACCATAGCCTAAGATTACAGTCTCTGTGAAATGTGGTCAAGATCGTGGACGAAATTAGGATAATAGATATACCAGAAAGAAGAATACAAAAATCGTAAGAAAAGACTAGTGTTACGTAGATTTTAGTGATTCCTATGTGACTAATGAAATCATAATTGTGTTTTAAAAAAAAAGAAGACATAATGTAAATAGGAGAATACGTAGTATATAGAATTGGTTTTTGAACCATTATAAAATGTGAATTTCTTAATCTATCTCATGGGGTGAAATTTAATTCTATGTATTTGCGAAAATGTCTCTTTAAAATTAGAAGTATATTTTCAATGTTTATTATTTTCTGAAATATTTGTCTAAAAATTGAAAGTATATCTCTGATTCCAAACTTATTGCTTACAAAATTAATTTTGTTTTTTTTAATAGTTTTTTTTCTTTCAATTAAAGATTAGAAAGGGCACATGTTAAAGATACTATAAGTAACAATATCATTTTAAAATGCGCGCATTTAACTTTTTAAAACTTTAAATATTATTATTATATTTAAACTTTTCTAATTATAGTAATTATAGTACCCTTAACATGTGCCAACTAAAGAAACTATTTTTCAAATGTATATTACTATCTCTTTTAAAACTGATATTCTGCGTAATGTGAGTTGGGTCCAATAATTTTATGTTTAATTTTTTTTCTAAATCTAATCATAATTAAATATCATTTAATTATGATAAGATTTAGAAAAAAAATTAAACATAAAATTATTGGATCCAACTCACATTCCGTAGAATATCAGTTTTAAAAGAGATAGTAATATACATTTGAAAAAAAATTTATTTAATTATTAATTTTTAATTAAAAAAAACTATTAAAAGAAACAAAATTAATTTGCAAACAATAAATTTGAAACCGGGGGCATATTTTTAGTTTACACCAAATCCTTTTCAATGTGATTTGCATGATATAGGTGTGAACCGAAAGTATATTTTCAGTTTCTAGGAGCATTATTAAAAATTCACGTGGTACGTTCGAAGGATACGAGGTGGAATAAAAATCCACTTGTAAAAGTGCATACAAAGAAACAAAATGTGTAGAAAATCTAATAAGAAAAGCGAATAAGCCCCAATTCAAATACTTTGTCTTTCTCCGTGTGTTAAATCCCCTCTAAACCATGATGATCCTCCCACATATCACATATATTCAAACAAAATAGATGTCCACAATGTCTTGATATGCGACTTTCTGTCAGATTTCAATCCTCTAATATTTTGGGTGAAATTACAACTGACGAAGGTTTAAACAAACGTTAAAATACTCTTCTCACAACTAAGTACACCTTATATCTATCAATATAAACATTCTCCTTATAGTATTAGGTCCTTATCTATGTTGGTTCTCAGAGACCATTAGAAATTAAACTGTTTATTAGTAATTTATAACGTTAAAATTATTGAGAATCAAGTGTGAGGAAAAAGTCTTATATTGATTCGAAAAAGGAAGATTGAATATTATACAAGAGAACTCACACAACTACCACCTTAAAGTGTTAGGTGGATATGTGGTGTGTCTCTCACAAAAAGATGTGTCCCAAGTAAATGCTCCTAGGAATTATCTCTCGTGTGTACGATGCGTTTTGCTTTAAAGAAGTAAATCCTTTTTTAGAAATTATTGTCCTTTACTCAGAATGAAAAGTAGTTTAAATTAGAAAATTAGACTTTAAAGGGTCATCGGCTTTCGCACGAACAATTAAATTTTAAACTTATAAGCACGTCCGAAAATAGTTTTAAAATCACTTTTCTGAAAATATTATACTTTCTCAATTAATTAATAAAGTACTTTCGCGGTGTTCATTAATAAAAAATTAAACAACTTAATCTTTAGTACCAGACAACTTTCAATCTTACCTGATGTATTTATGGTTCCACATTCATAATCAGCATAACAAAAATTTATAATAGAAAATTGAATTAAAACCAAAACATCCATATAAGTATTTCTAAAGAACAACAATTAGAGTATAAATCAATTTGGGTCTCACATTCAAACACTTTAGATTTAGATGGACATTTCTTGATTCGTGGGAGAGAGTTTAGGAAGGAATGGAGGGAGTGCAAGACCAAGCAAGCCCACTTTTGTAACTTCCATGTGAAACAAAGGATGGTGAACGTCATCCCCTTGTGGCGACGCCACCTTCACAAAACTAACAAGACTTGGTATGTGGCCCTCTTTAAACGAGGGCATCACCTGGCACATCATGGCTACCCCTATGGCGAACGTCATGTTGGTCGCCTTGAGTGCAAACTACTCATTTTTCTTTGTTTTCCATATGAGTTCGGTAACACCCCAATTCTACCTTGGTATTTATCATGAAACTCAGAGTTATAAAATTATTTTTCGACAAATAATTGGAGTATTACAATTCATCTAAAACAACTGCACGCTATCAAGGATACATAACACATAAACTCGGATGAACTAAAACAACATGAATAAACTTTATTAATTAAGCAACGGAAACTACATTATTCAACTTGACATCAGTTCAAAGTCAACAAATACTTTCATATGTTCAACAACAGATTCAAAACAACAAAACAACTATTGTTCATCCCCCCGAGTGTTACGTATCAGAGCGACAACCCGACTCGAACTAACAGCAACTAAATCTTCATCCTTCATTACCTGCACGTTACCCGTAGAGCAACATCACAACAAAAAGGGTGAGATATCAACCAATATAAACAGGCGCGTGATAAACTATATATTAGGATAAAGCATAAAAAGTTACCACTTCAAAAAAACAACTATGCAACAACTAACAAACAACTTAGTAACAACAAGTCACTTTATTCAATTAACGTAACAACTTAACTCAACACAAATTAATAACAACAACAACTTATAACAACAACCAAAAGACAATCAACAAACGACATAATAATAACAACTTCAATATGCAACTCAAATGCAACTCAACTGCGCATATACATGTGGTACCATTAGAGCAGAACTCCCAACTTAAAATCTGTCAGTTTATCGAGGCATCAACAAGGCATAAACCTTCAACTTTCAACATGGTGCCATTAAGGTCAAGGCATAAGCCTTCAACTTTCAACGTGGTGCCATCAAGGCTAACTCAATAATGCAATGTATGTCATGCGACATCAACTTCAACAACAAATTCACAACAACACAACATAATAACAACACACAACAACGATAATATAACAACAAGTCAACCGCAATTCAACATTGGCCATAGGCCTACAACAACATTTCATCAATGTTGGTCATATGACCTACAACTCAATCTGTTCATAAATCAAAACAATTCAACGCGATTCAACATTGGCCATAGGCATACAACTTCATCAACGTATCAACAACAAATTATTAACAACAATACAAGAAAACAATTACGACAAATACTACACAATTTAACAGTTACGAATCGACGCCTAAAACATTTTTTTACCACTGCTATTTAATTACTAAGTTTTACCTACTAAATCATTTTATTCATTCAACTACTACGAATTATATTAACAACTCTCATAGAATGAAAATTAATTTAAATTAGCTAATTATCCCAAATATTTATATCCAGCTCATAGCTCTAAATATTTAATTATACTTAGTAATACCAAGTCACTATTATTATTGTAATTATTAACATAATTATTATTTTATACTAAGTGGATTACTACTTGTATAAGGTATATAAAATAGTGACATGATGACATCACTAGGCCATAAAGTGCCCCTCAGCACAACTTTGGTGCCACTAGACACATTTTGTGCTCCTCATCACAAACTTCATGCCCGATCATCACAAATGAGTAAAGGCAAGGTATACTAAAAGACAAAAATACAAGGCACACTAAAGTACAAAAGAAAAAACTAAAAATGCCTAAGAGCAACAGGTGCCGCTCGACACCCTCTTGCTTGCCACACATGCCGATCGGCATGTTCCTCCCACTAAGTGTGTCGTTCGGCACACTCTCCTATCCAGGGTGTGTCGTTCGGTACCTTCTTCTTCTTGCACTGCAATTTTACACTTTTTCTGCAGTTTTGGCCAATTTTTCCAGATTTCTCCATCGATTTAGACCAAAGTTCAACCAACACCAAATACATTTACAGCAACATAATTACTATAACATAACAACATAGATAATTTTTATCATCCAATTCATCGACATCGATTAATTTCCAAGAACACCACAACCAAACACAACTAACAGTAACAATTTCATATAAATTGAATTTTATCAAACCAACATAACCACAATAATTAATCCATGGCAGAATTCATACATCCTAATCTCACATACAATTTATCATAAACCCGATTATAGGAATTGAACTTCATCCTTACCTTGAATTGATGGTATCTTTATAATTTCCAGTCGAATCCGCTTCACCGCGGCTTCCAACTTTTGCCTCTTTAATTCTTCTCCTAGCAATTCTACAGGAAATCAATCGTACAAGCTTTTTCTCCAAAATCCATGTTTCTATTCCTATTCTTTCTCCTACGTACAACCACTAACCAAACTTCTAACTATCCTTATACTTCCCTTTTTATATCTCTTATAATTAAATCCAACTTATAATAATAATAATAATAATATAATACTATTATTCTTAATATTACTTTGGGCTTAGTACTACACCTCCACTATTACTACTTCTAACTTCAAAATAGGCTCATACCGAATACTAATAATAATATTATTTCTAATATTATTTCTTCGATTAAACCGACAATTAATCTGATTATAACTTAACCACTCAAATCAACCTATTAATCCAATTACGCCGATAATTTCCAACTTCAACAAATTCCAAAAATTAATTCCTTTAATAATTTAATTAAATAATTAATTAAATTCGAGCGTTACAACTCTCCCCCACTTAAGATATTTTCATCCTCGAAAATCTATCCGACAAAACTATCCTCAACTTCGCTTCCAGCTCTATGGTCCTCAGTTGCATTTGGGAACACTCCGACTACCACTTTTTCGATACTACAACAACTCAACATGGTTTGAACCCACCATTCATACGTTAATATTCCAATACTCTTGCAACATAATCTGTTAGCGACTTATCCATCATTTCAACAATATTTTGGCACATCAACATTTAAAGAATAACATCCATAACCTACTTATACTTCGACATACAACATCACATCCTCATCTCCACGACATTCTCGGCCACATTCTTGATATAGTATCTTTACTCACCATTAAGATAGTAAGACACGTCTATAACTAGTAAAACATCTTCATCTGGAAACTCGCACTGCATAGACTGATAGTCATCTACGGCTTGATGAGCCAAATGATCGGCTACTACACTCTCTTTGATCGCTTTCTAAGAAGTGTACTGGATGTCATACTCGGTCAAGATCATCTGCCATCTTGATATTCTTCCGGAGAGAGCTGATTTCTCAAATATGTATTTTATCGGGTCCATCTTGGAAATCAGCAAGGTAGTGTGAGTCAACATATACTGTCTTAGTCGTGACAAAGCGTTGCAAGTTTTCTTGAGCTGTGAGTATCTTGTTTCACAGTCGGTAAACTTTTTGCTAACGTAGTATATTGCGTGCTCTTTTCGACCAGACTCGTCATGTTTCCCCAACACACACCCCATTGAGTTCTCTAACACTGTCAAGTACATGATAAGAGGTCTTCCTTCGGCAGGCGGCATCAGGATAGGAGGATTTTGTAGGTACTCCTTGATTTTGTCAAAAGCGATCTGGCAATCGTCATTCCATTCTACCACTTGATCTTTCTTAAGCAACTTAAAGATTGGCTCACAAGTAGCAGTTAAATGTGCAATGAATCGGGAAATGTAGTTTAATCGGCCCAAGAAACCTCTGACTTCCTTCTCGGTGCGGGGAGCTGGCATTTCTTGAATAGCTTTAACCTTAGCGGGGTCAACCTCAATACCTTTACCACTGACAACAAATCCTAGAAGTTTTCCGGATCTGACTCCAAAGGTACACTTGTTAGGATTAAGTCTCAGTCTGTACTTCTTCAATCTATCAAGCGACACGCAAATGATCAAGATGTTCTTCTTCATGCGTGATCGAGCTATCATGTCGTCGGCGTAGACCTCTATCGTGATGAATCATGTCATGAAATAATGTCACCATAGCCGCGATAAGTGGCGCCCGTTCTTCGATTCGAGCGACATAACCTTGTAGCGAAAGTGCCCCATTGTGTAACAAAGTAGTCTTCTCCATGTCTTGAGGCCATTTGATCGATTGTAGGAGAAGCCATCCATGAAGGAAAACCTTATCTTTGGCGGTGTTGTCGACCGAACATCAATATGAGGAAGGGAAAATCGTCTTTCGGACTCGCTTTGTTCAGATCCCTGTAATCCACACACATTCGTACTTTACCATCCTTCTTAGGCACAGGTACCACATTCGCAACCCATTGTGGATAGGAAGTAACAGCTATGAAACCGGCGTTGAACTGCTTCATAACCGGCTTTGATTTTCTCGACATCTCGGGACGCACGTGAACCTTGTTTCACTGGGAGAAAGCCTTCTTTTGTCGGCAATCGGTGTACCACGATATCAATGTCCAAACCCGACATGTCTTCATACGACCAAGCAAAAACCTCAATATAGTCTCGTAGCATCTGAACCAATCTCTCTTTAACACTGCTCTCAAGACCCGCTCCTATCTTGATCTCTTTTCTGCCTTCATCAGTACCCAAATTCACAACCTCAACTTGCTCTTCGTGTGGCTGTATAATTCGATCTTCTTGTTGTAGCAGTCTGACAAGTTCTCCTGGCACTTCACAATCTTCCTCACTTTCGTCTTCGGCTTGGTAGATCGGATTATCGAAGTCATATTTAGCAATAGCATAGCTGTTATAAACGAGATTCAGAGTGTTTCTGCAGTGTATCACGTGGGTGTGTGTAAGAAACACATAGCTTTTTGAAGGGGTGATAAAGTAAAAGAAAGCAAAAATAGAATGCAAAAGTCCAACGATTTTATTGAATGAAAATATGCAAATGATAGATAATAACCCTCACAAACGAGCCATGATGCCCTGGGCAAGGCACTAGGCTTTCAAAGTTTATTGTTTAAAACATAAAGAAATACGAAAAGCAAAACAAAAACAAGAGCAATTACTCCTGACTAAAGGAGATTAGTATGACGTCTTCAGTCTTCCAATTGCTGAGTCCACTATCTGGAGTTGGGAATATCCACTTGTTGATGTCGAAGTCGTAGTCGTCGTCTTCTATAGCATGGATTCCACTTTGGCTGATGCAGAAAGGAAGCTGGCCGGCACGTTCGCGGCGTATCATCTTCTGACCTTTGATGGTGAAGCCTAAACTAGTTTTGTCAGATTTGAAAGGAAGATCGGGGTCCCAAATAGTACTACCTTCTTCAACTTGAGCATCTTTCGGTGAGGCCATCCTAGGCGGAACTTGTGTAACCGGGGTAGTGGAGAGTCAGGCATGACTCGGGAATCGTTTCAAAAGCAGCGGGAGTCTCGAAGAATTCACCCTCCACCTCGGTATCGGAATGAGTAGATGGTGACCATATATTCTTCTTCACCACATCTTGTGACAATCTTCCCTTTCACGGGTACTTCAACCCGATGCAAGGTAGAGTAGCGCCCCCATGTATCAAGGGCATCAAGTAGGCAAGAAAGGTGGACGGATGTCCATGACAAAGAAAGTAGAATCAAAAGTGCGGGAACCGACCTTAGAGGAGAATGAGCTCTCCAGTACTATTCGCTTAGAACCATCAAAAGCTCTCACAATTATATCAGGGTCTCGAAACCAACCCTTGATATCAAGTCGATCAAAAGCGGTCTTTGGTAGGATATTGAGGCGGAACCAATATCTACAAAACATGAGATAATGTAGTACCCTTGCATTCAACGAGATGTTCAAGGCTTTGTTGTGTTTCTTTCAAGCAAGTCAAATCGGCATCGAGAAGCCTAGGCCGTTGTTGGCGGGCTAGCAATACAAACTTCAAACTGGTCGGTGGTAGTGTCTTGCGATCGTGAGCATTCTTGAAACTTCACCAAGGCATTAGCATGAGCCTCGAGCACAAGAGCGAGCAAGCATGGAGATCTTGGGCGAGTCATCCCAATTCCACAACATTGTAGTCACTCTTCTTGATAATCTTCAGAATTTCCTCCATTTCTTGTTTGGAGGTGTCTTCAGTAACTTCCTTTGATACTTCTGGATGAGCAGGATGAGTCACTGGTTCTTTCCCTCTAGCTTGGGGAATGGGTTGAAGAGCTGGAATCTTTGGAGTCATGATGTCCTTTGGAGGAGAGATTTCTGGAGAGAAAACCCTTTCGGTTCTGGTCACCTTACTTGATCCGGTGATGTTGTCAATGTCGGGAATGGTAGCTTCAACTGTAAGATCTTCAATGGTCAGAAGGTCTTGCTTGACGCCATGATAGTAAACATCAGCTCCATAATTCCAAGGGATAGCCTTGTCGGAGGAATATGACACTGGTCTTGGAGAAGTAATGATAGGAGGTGCCACTTTAGGTACAGGATCAGCAGAGAAAATCCTTATAGTGTTAACATCAGCATAGCCTTCTGAGAAATCGTCACCCCATCCGGTCACTTTAACATCGTCAATAGGAATCTTGTAGCTCTCAGGAACAGTGTACTTCACCATGTAATCGTACTTTCCACTTGGCTGCCCCAAGGTATCCCACACAGATGGTGCGGTTTCGTTCACATCTTCGATCTTCAGTTTAGACATATCTTCACACAGCTTCTGCACATGTGGTTTTAGAAATAGTATCTCACGGTTATCCACCATGCACTGAACATGTCTTCTCAACCAAGCACAACCATCAGGTGCAGATGGGCACCAACGACAATTCTCTAGGCATCCTGGATTGACACCGGCTTGTAGCAAATTCTTCTTAACAGTCATCAGAGGAATGGTCAGGTCATCTATGTTGAAAACATAGGTATCTTCTCCAACAACATTGGAACTCTTGTCATGGTTAGGCATAGGTGCGTTGATCACATTCGGGGTCTCAACAGGAGGGTCAAACTCAATCTGCTTAGCTTCAATCATGTCTTGAATCTTGTTCTTCAGAGCCCAACAGTTGTCAGTGTCGTGCCCTGGGCTGTTGGAGTGGTAAGCACACTTAGCATTAGGATTGTATCTCGGAGAGGAAGTGTTGATATTTTGAGGAGGATCCCTCAAGGTTACCAGCTCTGCTTTCAACATGTGTTGCAAGGCTTGCGACAAAGGCATGTTGATCTTCGTAAATTGTCTTCGTGGCGCGCGTTCTGGCTACGCGCGTTGTCTCGCTGAGGTCGTGCTGATGCAGGATTGGAGATCACGACTGCCCCCACCGATTGAGCACGGTCGGTCTTGGCTCGACTTTTCTGACCATACACAACATTAGTCTCTTTCTTACCACCAAAATATCTCTTTGCAGCATTCGAAGATGTCTCTATCTGAATCTTTCCACTTTTGATACCAGCCTCAATACGCTCTGCTGTCAATATCAATTCGGTGAATCCGGCGGAAGATTTTCCAATCATATGATTGAAGAACGGGCCTGTCAGTGTTCCCATAAACATATCAACCAACTCCCTATTGGACAAGGGTGGCTGAACTCTACCTACTAAATCTCTCCATTTTTGAGCATACTCCTTAAACTTCTCATCACGACCCATAGACATGCTCTGTAGTTGCATGCGAGTGGGTGTCAATTCACATTATTACTCATCTTGCTTGTAAGCATCGCTAAGTCACTCCAAGTACGGATACGGTCATTCTCTAGCTGATAGTACCATTCCAATTGAGTTCCGGACAAACTCTCTTGAAAATAGTGCATCCACAACTTTCTATCATCAGTGTGGGGATTGATCTTCTGAACATAGGACTTCAAATGTAGCTTCGGACAAGATATACCATCATATTTGACAAAATTCGGAACTTTGAACTTGGGAGGAATCACCACACCGGGGACAAGACTCAGATCATCAAAATTCAGCCTGGACATCTTCAGGTTTTCCACAGCATTCAGACGGTCTTCAAGCTGCTTGTACTTGTCATCTTCATCAGAGTACTGGCTATGGTCAGAGCGATCTTCTCCCTCCTTCTTAGGCTCACGCTGGTCATCTTCATTGCCCTCGACACTCCCCTCATTCTTGACACTTCCTTCATAGAGCTCTATCCGACTGACCCTCTTAGGACCACCTTTGTAGCGTCTGCCCATGTTGAGAAGACCAACAACCTTCTTCTTTCTGTTGATGAGCTTCTTGGATCTTCTTGGCCTTGGACCAAGCTGGTGAACATCTATTGGGCCCAGGCATTACGAGCACGGAGATCTTTAACGGACTGTTCAAGAGCCATTTACGCTAAAATAAATAGCGAGCAAATGAGAAACCAATCTTCAATGTACATGATGCCTTTGTTATGTTATGATATGCAATGTTTATGCGAATGCAATGCAATGTTTTCAAGGACCTTAGAGATTTAAATTTGTTAAACAAGCACGAACAAACATTTATTAGTTCTCTTTTATTAATTTTCTTTTTAAGTACAAAGATAGTTCAAAACAATAAAAACATATAAATCCGAGCTCTAAGTCTCCCATGGGCTTCCTCTTGGTGCGAGGTAGGCATTGATGTTCCACTCCTCGTGAAGTAGCTTTGTCAACTCTAGTACCTTCTTCTCGCTTGCATAACAGAGCTTCAAAGGTATCCTTTCTTCTTTAATTTGAATCAAGATCTCTTCAAGTCTTCAAAATCGGTAGGCATGTCGGGATGGAGAACGATTATAGGATTCGTCTCCTATAGCAGGTTCCATAATTCTTGGTAAAGCAGCCGAATGGCATCATGAGGTTTTGATCTCGAGCTCTCACCCATCGAGGTAAGGTTCCCAAGGAATGGAGTTACGGTGCCCCAAAGTCTTAGTATCGATCTTCTTTACCATGCCCCGTGTATAAACCTTAATCGGTAATTACGGAGATCGTGATTGTAGTCAAACACAATATCTTGGAGAAGCATATCATGTGGGCCATCTCTTGGGCAAAACCAAAGCGGCGTAAAGCTAGAGCGGGGTTGTAAGTAATACCTCCCTTATACCAAGTAGTGGTACATTAGAAATTCTCCACAACGCTCAATGAAGGTGAAATCTTTTGAGAGAAAAGATTCAACGAATATCTGAATGAGAGAGTGACATTAACCTTTGAGACCATCTCAACCTTTGTTCATTCTTCAAAGCGATGGAGGAAGGTGCGAAATAAACCACACAGAAATAGCGGTATACAACACATGAGTTCCTTGTCTCTTAGTAGTGCAGTGTGGAGAGAATGTAGAATGTCTCCAAGGTAGGCATAGGATTGCGGGTAAGAAACAACTTGATGGCGTTGACATCTATGAATTGGTCCGAGTTAGGAAATAGAACCAAACCATAGATTAGTAAGGCCACAATGTCTTCGAATGCATGGAAACTCATAACTTTGAGGAATTCTCGGGCTTTCTTAATCAGGAACTTAGCAAGTAAACCCTTAACTCCATACGGTTTCCCAATTGGCTTCAATGTCGGCGCTTAAGATGTAAAGCGGATCACGATGTCTTCGTGCTTAGGAACCTTTTCTAGACCGGTGAATGGCATTTGGTCAAGAATAGATATCCCAAGTAGTTTAGAGAACTCTTCCAAAGTAGGAACCAACTGATAATCTGGGAATATAAAGCAATGGTGTTTCGGATCGAAGAACTGGAATAGGACATGCATCATATCTTCTTCAAAACCGGAGATAACCAAGTCAAGTAGATAACCATGTCTTTTAATGAGCCGAGCATGGTCGAAATTTACGAAACCAATTCCTTGCTGAGAAGGTATACCCATCAAGTTGATTCGGATAGTCTTTCTAGAAGCCATAATCCCTACAAAACAGAGCAAAGATAAATCCCTAGGTCCTTGAAATGGTTAGAAATGATATGCAATGCAAATGATGTCATGATGTCATGTTTAGCACACACAAACAATTCACACAATGAGCCTAGGTTTAAGGCTTGCATGAGGTATAGGTGATTACCCACCAAAGTTTGAGTTGGTTCATCTGTCCTATAATAGTAACGGGTTCTAGGAATCTCATATCATTGATCTTTCGTAGGCGTTTATTTCAATACGACTACCAAGTGGTCGACCAAAATATCCCAAAAGTCGATCTTAATGAGCGTAGCATCGGTATCAACCAACCTCGGTCTACACAAAGCCGACCATCTCACTACCTTCTAATGGCCAAGATGGGTCAATTAAGGTTCTAAAAGTTTAGTTAGTGCTTGATGACACCACGCGAAGCCAAATACTATCCATGACTTGGAAATGAAGAGTATCGGGACATCAAAGTGTCACACTAACGTAGCCATCATGTTGACCGTTTCGATATCGTCTAACGATCATGACGATTTACTACTACTTACCTAAAAGGAAACCGGATCGGTGTAGGATCCCCAACAATATAATACCCAAGCAACCCTTAAAGATAAAGCAAGCAAGTCAAACAAAAAGCAATAAAGGTGATCTAGAAATCCTTAAGGCATTCTCTCTTTTAGGTGTATCCCAGTAGTCGCCGATTACGTAACACGGTGAAGCTGACTTTGTAGGTTTTGTATCGCAAATGTGCGGATAGCAAAGTCGCCACCGACTTTTCTTTTATCCAATTAAGGAAGGTAAAAAGTACAGAAAAAGACCTTCGTTAGATTACGAGTAAGGGAGAAGGTTATGAAAAGGGAAGGTATTAGCACCCTTTCCATCCGTAGTTATCTACGGGCTCTTTGTTGCTCTTAGATCACTTTAAAATTGTGCTTTCTGTGTGTTTGACAAAAATGTTTTGAAAAGGCATTTCGCTTTGACTTTGTAATGATTCATGTAGGAATGTATACAAAGTGTTCGGAAATGTTTTGTTTGGAAAAGAGTTTGAACTTTGACAAAAGTGTGAGGTGTGAAAAGTATTTTGATAGAGCAAGCAACTAAAGTCTTATTACCTACTCAGAATTGGTCGTTTTCGTGTTATTTTACGTTCCTTTAGAATAGCGCTATCCATACCATTAGTTGGTAGGTAACTCTATTCATTGGATGTAAGCGGGACATTCGAAGGGACATCGGATGGTCATAGAAAGCAACTTGTAGGAAGTATCCTAGCACATTCGAAGGACTATCATCATTTTCGTGGCGACAATCGAGGTCAAGATCATGTATTCGGGCGACATCATGGGTCTATGATCTTTGTATCGAAGGGACTATGATGATTTGTTTTGAAGACAACGGTGCTAGAATACCTCTACGTTCGAGGGACTTGACCATTTGAATTCGTAAAGGCAACGAGAGAGAATTACCCTAAGGGGTGCATGTGTGAGAGAAGTGTGTCAAATTCAGATATTTTATCTTGAAGATTAGTGTGAGCTATGTCCAATTATTATCTTGCCATACACGCCTAATTACTAGCAATTGATAAGGGTGCGGAAAGTAAAATGCGGAATGTAAAGGTGCGGAAAGATAATTGCTCAGATGGTTGAAAATCGGGTGTATTGGACAAAAAGTCAACTATGGTCAACATACAGTCAAACTTCATAATTTTTGGTCAACATCCTCATTTTGAAGTTACATACATCATTTGATCAAGGGTTGATCATGATTCATCAAGAAAACTCAAGATTTGCCCAAAAGTCAAACTTTCTAAATTAGGGTTTCTAGATGAAAAGTCAATGAACTTTGGTGATCATAACTTTCTCATACTTTCTCGAAATTTTCCACCACCTCTTGTTTTGAAGGAAATTCAATTCTCTACAACTTCATGTCTCACAAGAATGTCAAAAATGCTTCATTTGAGAGGTATAGCTCAAAACATTCAGGTCATTTTCAAAGTCAACAAAAGTCAACTTTTGTTTTGAAGATATATTGAGCATGGTAACTCCAAATGAGATGAGACCAAAGACATTGGTTAGAGGACTCTTAGAGCTTTCTAAAAGTCCAAGAACACTCAAAAATGTGGAAAATTGAGCAAGTTACACCATCCACAAGTTGGGCAATTTTGGAAGAATGCAAAGAGATACTTCAAAAATCAAATCTTTTGCAAATGGGCCTACTTTTTCTTCATCTAACTTGTTCCTCAAGCAATTAGGAGTGTCCAAGCCCAAAGCCACGAATTTTTGATTTATTTTCTATTTAATTTGTAATTTATTCATTTAAATGCAAATTAAATCTTAAAATAAATTATAAAATTGAAATTAATAGCAAAGATTGATTTTATTCTTTCCTTAAGGTCCAATTAACTCACAAATGCCAGCAAATTCGAAATTGGAGCAAGAAAGGCAAGATTGGATTGAAATTGATCAAGCTTTGAAGATTTGATTTTCATGGAAATATCAAATTTGATTTCCATTGAATATTGATTGATTCTTTCCAAATTCAATCCCAAATCCATCCGTATAAATACATGATGCATACCTATCAAGAAAGAGCGGAAAAATTGCCTAAGAACCTAAAAAATTTCAAAGAAACTTGAGAAAAAGCAATTTGAATTACATTTTGCGAGGCAATTCAAGGAGTTTGAGGATTGAATAAGCATCCTCGAGGTCGAAGCTATTCAATCATCCCCGCGTTGAAACGTCCGAATCGTCCTAGCCAAGTCACGGTTTGTATCAACATAACTCGAAATCGAATCCATACATCTGACCATGATTAATGTGTTTTGATTGCATATTTGTGTTGCTAATGATGTTTCTAAGCTTTACGCATAGTTTGATTTGAGTTTCAGGCAAGAATCACGAGATGCCATGGTTAGGGTTTCTGTGCCGTTTAGGGTTTCACAAAATAGGAAAAATTGGACCATGAGACCTATACCAATGCATTGAATGATCTCGGGAATCGAACCATGCTGTAAATTTATTTATATTATGTGCTTGCTTTTGATTTTGCGAGTGCATGGCGTCGAGCAATGGCCGCTAGCTTTCAAAAATTCAAATGAGAGCGATGAAGTTCTTGGCGCGGAGGCGAAGCAATGGAAGGACGGCGTGTTGTAATCCACTCGGACTTTCAAACACGCTTGCATACATGGCGTGGTGGTTAAGGCGTTCACTTGTGCATAGATGCTCTCGGGGTCATGAGTTCGATCCTCACTGGCACCGGATTTGGTTTTCTTTTACAAACTTGCATATTTTCATATTATTTTCATATTTCCTTTATTTTAATATTTTACATATCATTTAAATTGTTTTCATAATTTTATTTCTGCATTAAAAAATTACCAAAAACATTTTTTCTTTTTACATTATTTTTCTAAAAACCTTTATTTAATTTAATAAATTAAAAAATATAATTTTTGCATGCATATTTGTTTTATTTTTATTTTAGCATTTAAATCCTTATTAATTGCATTTTAATTATTAAATCTTTTCCAAAAAATCCCAAAAAATTATTTTAATATATTTATCATATTTCCAGCATATATTAATTTTCTCATATTAAAATTTGCATTTTCTAACATTTTTCTCTTGTTCAATTCATATTGCATTTCCGATTTTCTTATTCTTTCACGAGTTGCTCCGATTCGGACGTTTTCTTTTATCGTTTTATTTTTCCAATAATGTAATTGCTCATGGGTTGTAATAGTTTAATCTAGGCTTTCATTTTCCGCAAGTTTAAATTATGTATCTGCCCCAAATCCATGTAATAGCGTAGGTTTATCTTTCCGCACCTTTACATTCCGCATTTTACTTTCCGCACCCTTATCAATTGCTAGTAATTAGGCGTGTATGGCAAGATAATAATTGGACATAGCTCACACTAATCTTCAAGATAAAATATCTGAATTTGACACACTTCTCTCACACATGCACCCCTTAGGGTAATTCTCTCTCGATGCCTTTCGATTTCAAATGGTCATGTCCCTCGAACGTAGAGGTATTCTAGCACCGTTGCCTTCAAAACAAATCATCATAGTCCCTTCGATACAAAGATCATAAGACCCACGATGTCGCCTCCGAATACATGATCTTGACCCTCGATTGTAAGCCTCGAAAATGATGATAGTCCTTGAATGTGCTAGGATACTTCCTGTTGCCTTCTATGACCATCCGATGTCCCTTGAATGTCCGCTTACATCCAGCGAATGGAGCTACCTACTAACTAATGGTATGGCTGGCTATTCTAAAGGAATGTAAGTACAACAAAGCGACCAATTACGAGTGGGTAAATAAGACTTTTAGTTGCTCGCTCTATCAAATGCTTTTCACACCACACACTTTTTTTAAAGTTCAAATTCTTTTCAAAACAAACATTTAGAACACTTTGTATACACTCCTACATGAGTCATTACAAAGTCAAAGCGAAATGCCTCTTTCAAAACATTTTTGTCAAACACACGAAAGCAATTTTAAAAGTGATCTAGAGCAACTAAGAGCCCGTAGATAACTACGGATGGAAAGGGTGCTAATACCTTCCCTTTTCATAACCATTCTCCCGAACTCGAGAATCTAACGAAGGTCTTTTACATTACTTTTACCTTCCCTTAATTGGATAAAAATAAAAGTCGGTGGCGACTCTTGCTATCCGCACATTTGGATACAAAATCCTACAAAGTCAGTTCACGTATCACAGGCTGGCGACTCTGGAAACACCCTTAAAGAGAATTGCCTTAGGGATTTCTAGATAACCTTTAATGCTTTGTTTGAATTGTATGCTTTATCTTTAAGGGTTGCTTGGGTATTATATTGTTGGGGATCCTACACGGATCGGGTTTCCTTTTAGGTAAGTAGCATTAGATCATCGCGACCGCTGGGCGTATAACTCGCGGTCAACATGATGGCTACGTTAGCGTGACACTTTGGTTGTCCGATACTCTTCATTCCCAAGTTGAAGATAGTATTTGGCTTCTGCGTGGTGTCATCAGCGCTAACTAAACTTTTAGAACCTTAATTGACCCATCTTGGCCATTAGAAGGTAGTGAGATGGCCGGCTTTGGTGTAGACCGAGGTTGGTTGATACTCGATGCTACGCTCATTGAGATTAGACTTTTGGGACATTTTCGATCGACCACTTGGCCGTCGTATTGAAATAAGCGCCTACGAGGAAGATCGTGATATGAGATTCCTAGAACCGGTTACTATTATAGGACAGGATGAACCAACTCAAACTTTTGGTAGGGTAATCACCTATGCCTCATGCAAGCCGTAAACCTAGGCTCATTGTGTGAATTGCTTGTGTGTGCTAAACATGACATCATGACATCATTTGCATTGCATATCATTTCTAACTATTTCAAGGACCTAGGGATTTATCTTTGCTCTGTTTGTAGGGATTATGGCTTCTAGAAAGACTATCCGAATCAACTTCATGGGTATCCTTCTCAACTCAAAGAATTGGTTTGAAATTCCGACCATGCTCGGTTCATCAAAGACATGGTTATCTGCTTGATTTGGTTATCTCGGTTTTGAAGAAGATATGATGCATGTCTATTCAGTTCTTTGATCCGAAACACCATTGCTTTACGTTTCCAGTTATCGGTTGGTTCCTACCTTAGAAGAGTTCTCTAAGCTACTTGGGATGCCTATTCTCGACCAAATGCCATTCACCGGTTTGGAAAAGGTTCCTAAGTTCGAAGACATCGCATCCGCCTTACATCTTAAGCGCTCGGACATTGAAGCCAATTGGGAAACTAGAAGTGGAGTTAAGGGTTTACTTTCAAGTTCCTAATTAAGAAAGCCGAGAATTCCTCAAAGTTATGAGTTTCCATGCATTTGAAAACATTGTGGCCTTGCTAATTTATGGTTTGGTTCTATTCCTAACTCGGATCAATTCATAGATGTCAATGCCATCAAGTTGTTCCTTCCCATGATCCGATGCCTACTTTACTTGGAGACATCCTACATTCTCTCACACTCGTACTACTAAGAGACAAGGAACTCTCATGTGTTGTGTCCGTTACTTTCAAGGTGGTTTATTTGCACCTTCCTCCATCGATTTTGAAGAATGAACAAAGGTTGAGATGGTCTCAAGGTTGATGTCACTCTCATTCAGACATCCGTTGGAATCTTTTCTCTCGAAAGGACTTCACCTTCATTGGCGTTGTGGAGAATTCCCTAATGTACCACTACTTGGTATAAGGGAGGTATTACAACCCTTCCTTAGCTCTACGTCATTTGGTTTTGCTCGAAGAGATGGTCCATGATGCTTCTCCAAGATGTTGTGTTCGACTACAATCACGATCTCGAATGCAAGCGAAGGTTCATACATGCTTGGGGCATGGTAAAGAAGGCGATACCAAGACTTTGGGGCACCGAACTCCATTCCTTGGGAACCTTACCTCAAATGGGTGCGAGCTCGAGCTCAAAACCTCATGATGCCATTCACGCTGTTCTACCGGTAATTATGGAACTGTTGCTATAGGTGGCGTACCTATCTTTGTTCTCCATCGACATGCCTCGATTTTGAAGACTTGAAGAGATCACGGATTCAACTAAAGAAGAAAGGATACCTTTGAAGCTCGATGCTATGCAAGCGAGAAGAAAGTTCTAGAGTTGACAAAGCTACTTCACGAGGCGAAACATCATTACATCGGCACCAAGAGGAAGCGCCATGGGAGACTTAGAGCTTTAGGATGTTTATGTTTTCTTTTATTGTTTTGAACTATCTCTTGTACTTAAAAAAAAAAGAATAATGAGAAGTACTAATAAATGTTTGTTCATTGCTTGTTTAACAAATTTAAATCTCTTAGGTCCTTGAAAACATTGCATTGCATTAGCATAAACATCGCATAGCATAGCATAACATTGCATCACGGTACATTGGAGATTGGTTTTCTCATTTGCTCGCTATTTATTTTAGCGAAATGGCTCTTGAGCGATCTCAAAGATCTCAAGCTCGAATGCTCGGTTTCGGGATGTTCACCAACTTGGTCCAGGCCAAGAAGATCTGAAGAAGCTCATCAACAAGAAGAAGAAGGTTGTTGGTCTCCTCGACATGGGTGAGCGTTTCAAAGGAGGTCCTAAAGTGGTCGGCCGTATTGAGCTCTCGAAGGAAGTGTCCATCTGGGGTACCAAGGGTGATGAAGGTGAGCGGCGTGAGCCAAAGAAGGAGAGGATCATTCGATTATGGCGTTACTAGGAAGATGACAAGTACAAGCAACTTGAAGATCGCTTTGAATCTTGTGGAAAACTTGAAGATGTCCGGCTGAACTTTGATGATCTGAGTCTTGTTCTGGTGTTGTGATTCCTCCCAAGTTCAAAGTTCCTACTTTTGCCAAGTATGATGGGATGTCTTGCCCTAAAATGCATTTGAAGTCCTATGTCGGAAGATCAATCCCGATGACGAGAAAGTTGTGGATGCACTATTTTCAAGAGAGTTTGTCAGGAACCAGTTGGAATGGTACTATCGACTAGAGAATGGCCGTATCCGTACTTGGGTGATTTGGTGATGCTTTCTGAGACAATATGAGTACAATCTTGAATTGACACCCTCGCATGCAACTACAAAGCATGTCTATGGGCGTGTGAGAAGTTCAAAGTATGCTCGAAATGGAGATCTAGCGGTGAGTTCAACCACCCTTGTCGATAGGGAGTTGGTTGATATGTTTATGGGAACAACAGCAGGCCGTTCTTCAATCATCGATTGGAAATTCTTCATCCGGATTCACCGTGATATTGACGATGACGCATTGAAGCTGGTATCAAGTGGGAAGATTCATGTAGAGTCATCTTGAATCTTTGCGAAGAGATCTTTTGGTGCTAAGAAAGAAGCCAATCTTGTGTATGGTCGAAAAGCCGACCAAGTCCGACCATGCTCAATCGTAGAGGCGGTTGTGATCTCGATCCTACATCGGCACAACCTCGGTGAGACAAGCGTGTAAAAGCGCCACGAGGCGGTTCTGATCAACATGCCATTGTCATGAAGCCTTGCAACACATGTTGAAAGCGGTGATCACCTTGAGGATCCTCCTCGAATGTCAACACTTCCTCTCAGAAATACAATCCTAATGCTAAGTGTGCTTACCATTCCAATAGCCAGGGCACGACGACAATTGTTGGGCTCACGAAGAACAAGATTCAAGATATGATTGAAGCTAAGCGATTGAATTTGATCCTCTGTTGAGACTCGAATGTGATCAATGCGCCTATGCCTAACCATGACAAGAGTTCCAATCTTTGTTGGTGGCGATACTTATGTTTTCAACATAGATGACTTGACCATTCCTCGATGGTGTTAAGAAGAATTTGTTGCAAGGGTGTCGATCCGGGATGCCCGGAGGATTGTCGTTGGTGCCCATCACGATGGTTGTGCTTGGTTGAAAAGGCGTGTTCGATGCATGATGGATAACCGTGAGATACTATTTACGAAACCACATGCGGTGTGAAGAAATGTCTAAGTTGAAGATTGACAATGCGACAGCTGTACCATCGTGTGGGATACCTTGGGGCAGCCAGTGGAAAATATGATTACATGGTGAAGTACTTTGTTCACGATAGTTACAAGATTCCTATTGAAGATGTTAAAGCGACGGATGGGGTGACGATTTCCCAGAAGACTATCTTGATGTTAACACAATAAAATTTCCTCTGCTGATTACGTGCCTAGGGTGGCACCTCTCATTATCACTTCTCAAGACCGTTCCATATTCCTCGACAAAGCTATCCCTTGGAACTATGGGTGATGTTTACTATCATGGCGTCAAGCAAGACCCTCGATCATTGAAGATCGACCGTTGAAGCTACCATTCGACATTGACAACATCAGGATCGATGGGTGACGAGCAGGAAGGTATTCTCTCGAGATCTCTCCTCCAAACTGCGACTCCAGCTCGCATCCACTACTCAATCAATATCCCGGCTAGAGGAAAGAACGGTGACTCATCACCTTTCGGAAGTACCAAAGGAAGTTCTTGAAGACACCTCAAACGAAATGGAGAAATTCGAAGATTATCAAGAAGAGTGACTACAATGTTGTGGAGCAGTTAGGACAGACTCGTCCAAAATTTCCATGCTCGCTTTGCTCTTGTGCTCCGAGGCTCATGCTAATGCCTTGGTGAAGTTTACGAAGAATGCTCACGTGCGCAAGACACACCACCGACCGATTCGAAGTTTGTATTGCTAGCTTTGGCAACAATGGCCTAGGCTTCTCGATCTTGATTTAACTCTTTAGGAAAGAAACACAACAAGGCCTTGCACATCTCGTTGAATGCAAGGCGTTATTACATCTCATGTTTTGGTTGATACGGTTACGCTGAATATCCTACGAAGCGCTTTTGATCGGCTTGATGTCGAAGGGTTGGTTACGAGACCAGTGACATTATTGAGAGCTTTTGATGGTTCTAGCGAGCTTGGAACTCCTTATACTGTTAAAGTCGGTTCCCGGACTTTTGACTCCACCTTCTTTGTCATGGACATCCGTCCGACTTATTCTTACTTACTTGGGCGCCTTGGATACATGGGGCGGTATTACCTCTACCTTGCATCAAAAGAAGTACCGGTGAAAGGGAAGGTTGACACGATATATGGTGAAGAAGAGTATATGGTTAGTCATCTACGGTCATTCCGCTATCTCGAGATGGAGGTGAATTCTTGAGACTCCTTGTCGAGCTTTTGAAACAATACCCAGTCGTGCTGTTGACTCTCCAGTCCTCTGAAGATGCTAAAGTTCCGCCTAGGATGGCCTCATTGAAAGATGCTCAAGCTTTGTTGAAGAAGGAAGAGTACTATTTGGGGTCGACTCACACGATCTTCCTTTCAAATTTGACAAGGCGGTTTAGGCTTCACCATCAAGGTCGGAAGATGATACGCGCGAGCGTGCGGCCAACTTCCTTCGCATCGGCAGTGGAATCCATGCTATAGAAGACAGCGACAATGACTTGACATCGACAAGTGGATCTTCAACTCCGGACAATGAGCTCGGCAATTGGAAGGCGAAGGCGTCATACCAATCTCCTTTAGCGGGAGTAATTGCTTTTGTTTTGTTTTGCTTTTCGTATTTCTTTATGTTTGAACAATAATCTTTGAAAGCCTAGTGCCTTGCGGGGCATCATGGCTCGTTGTGAGGTTATTATCATTGTTTGCGTATTTTCATTCAATAAATTCGTTGGACTTTTGCATTCAATTGTTTGTTTTCTTTTTACTTTATCACCCTTCAAAAGCTATGTGTTTCTTACACACCCGTGATACAACTGCGAATCACTCCGAATCTAGTTAATAACACTATGCTAGTGCTAAATATGACTTGATAATCCGATCTACCAAGCCGAAGGCGAAAGTGAGGAAGATTGTGAAGTGCCGGAGAACTTGCGGACTGCAAAGAAGGCGAGTTATCTGCCACCACGAAGAGCAAGTTGAGGTTGTGAATTTGAGTCTTGTGAAGGCAGAAGAGATCAAGATAGGAGCGGGTCTTGAGATCGGTGTTAAAGAAAGGTTGGTTCGGATGCTACGAGACTATATTGAGGTTTTGCTTGGTCATACGAAGACATGCAGTTTGGACATTGATATTGTGGTACACATTGCCGACAAAAGAAGGTTTTCTCGGTGAAGCAGAAGGTTAAATCGCATCGTCACGAGATGTCGAGAGAAAATCAAAGCGAAGTTATGAAGCGGTTCAACGCGGTTTCTTAGCCTTCTATCCCGATGGGTTGCTAATGTGGTACCGTACCTAAGAAGGATGGTAAAATGCGAATGTGTGTGGATTACGAGATCTGAACAAAGCGAGTCAGAAAGGCGATTTCCACTTCCTCATATTGATGTTACGGTTGACAATACCGCTCGGCATAAGGTTTTCTCCTTCATGGATGGTTTCTCGGTTACAATCAGATAAAATGGCTCCGAAGACATGGAAGACTACTTTTGTTACGGTGGGGCACTACGCTACAAGGTTATGCCGTTCGGATGAAGAAGCGCGCCACTTATCGGTGCTATGGTTACATTATTTCATGACATGATTCATCACGAGATAGAGGTCTCGTCGGCGACATGATAGCTCGATCACGGACTAAAGAAGAACATCTTGATCATTTGCATAAAGTTTGACAAATTGAAGAAGTACAGGCTGAGACTTAATCCTAACAAGTGCACCTTTGGAATCAGATCCGGAAAACTCCTAGGGTTTGTAGTCGTGGAAAAGGTATTGAGTTGACCCGCCAGGTTAGAGCCATTCAAGAGATGCGGCGCCCGCACCGAGAAGGAGGTCGGAGGTTTCTTGGGCGATTGAACTACATTGCGATTCATTGCACATAGCGCTACTTGTGAGCCAATCTTCAAGTTATTAAAGAAAGATCAAGTAGTGGAATGGAGCAGCGATTGCGGATCGCTTTTGACAAAATCAAGGTACCTTGAACCCTCCTATCACGATGCACTTTGAAGGAAGACCTCTTATCATGTACTTGCGGTGTTAGAGAACTCAATGGGGTGTGTGTTGGGGCAACATGGCGAGTCCGTCGAAAGAGCATGCAATATACTACCTTAGCAAAAGTTTACCGGTGAAACAAGATACTCATGACTTGAGAAAACTTGCAGCGCTGGCTTGGGCTGCTCGCCGACTAAGGCGGTATATGTTGACTCACACTACCTTGTTGATTTCAAGATGGATCGATAAAATACATCTTTGAGAAACCAGCTCTCTCGGAAGAATAGCAAGATGGCAAATGATCTTGACCGAATATGACATCGGTACACTTCTCGAAGCGATCAAAGGAAGTGTAGTAGCGATCATTTGGCTCATCAAGCCGTAGATGACTATCGATCTATGCGATTCAATTTCGAGACGAAGATGTTTTACTAATTCTGATTATGAAGAACCGAGGCCAGACGAAGGACACGAACAAGGATCCCGATGGACTATGGTTTTGATGGAGCCTCAAGCACTTGCAATGGCATTGGCGCCATCATTACATCCCTACGGCGGACATACCCCTTTCACCGCGATTATGTTTGATTACGAACAACATGGCGTCTGAGCGTGCATCATGGGTCTTAAAGCTGCTATTGACTTAAGAATCAAGTTCTTACAAGTGTATGGAGACTCGGCTTTAGTGATCGGTCATATTAAGGCGAGTGGGATCGAAGCATCCGAATCTCATTCCATATCGAGCATGTTACGAGTTTGATTCCCTACTTGAAGAGATCACTTTCAATCATATTCCACGAGAAGAGAATCGGTTGGCGAGCGCATTGGCTACTATGTCGTCTATGTTCAAGGTTAGATGGGACAACGAGGCTCCCGGATCATCATTGAGAAGTTTGTGAACCACGTATTGTTGTGAGCTTGATACGAAGAGAAACCTTGGTACTACGATGTGAAGAGGTATCTTGAGACTCGGGAATATCCAGCGAGCATATATCAATGATAAAGTTCATGAGAAGATTCGCTTCAAATTCTTTCTCGACACGGCATCTTATACAAAGCGCAACCACGACTTGTGCTTACTCCATTGTGTAGACGAGCACAGATGTATCATGGAAGAGTTACGAAGGCATTTTGAGCAGGTTACTATTGGTCCACCATGGGCGATTGTCACCGCTATCTCGGTCTTGTCACAAATGCGGTTATCCAAGTGCGTACCTCCGGTACCTCGGATGTTTAACTTCTCCTTGGCCTTTTGCAATGTGGGGCATTGACATGATTGGAGAAATTAAGCCCACGACTTCCAATGGACATCGTTTCATCCTTGTAGCAATCGATTACTTTACCAAGTGGGTAGAAGCGACCTCGTATGCATCATTACCAAGAATGTTGTGGCTCGATTTATCAAACATAATCTTATCATCGATATGGCATTCCGAAAGGATTATCACGATAACGGTTCCAATCTCAACAACAAGATGATCACGAACTACGCACGATTTCAAGATCAAGCATCACAATTCATCTCCTTAGGCCTAAGATGAATGGCGCGATGGAAGCCGCCAATAAGAACATTAAGAAGATTATCTGAGAAGATAGCGGTGACTTACAAAGATTGGCATGAGATGTTACCATTTGCTCTTCATGGTTATCGCACTTGACACGAACATCAGCGAGGCAACCCCTTCTCTCTTGTATACGTATGGAAGCCGTCTTACCCATCGAGTTGAGATACCCTCGACGAGTCCTCGGGGCGAGTTAGGAGAGACGATTGGGTTCAGACTCGCCTTGACGGTTAACTTGATTGATGAGAAGCGACTCGCGTCCATACGCCATGGACAGTTATCGAGCGAATGATCAAAGCATTTAACAAGAAGGTCAAACACCGAGTCTACCAAGTCGGTGATCTAGTAGTCAGCGCATCATTCTTCCACAAGGTGATCCGAGGCAAATGGACTCCCACCTCGAGGGACCGTTTGTAGTCAAGGCAGTATTTTCGGTAGACTATGATACTTAGCACCATGGATGGTGAAGACTTCCCACACCACATGAGCGAGACATAGTCAAAAATACTACGCATAAAGAGACCCTAGGTCGGCGAACCTAGGCAAAAATAAGGGCATCTGGCGAACCAAAGGTTCGGGCAAAATTAAGGATATATACAAAACATGTACACCCGTCGAAAACACGAAAAGGCGGCTTGGGCAAAAAGTATCATTGGTGAAAACCGAAAAGGCGGTCTAGGCAAAAGTTAGGGATTTAAGCGTCGACTATGTCTCTTCAAATCACACTTCGGACTACTATTAGCATTCAAGGTTCAAATGGCGAAGATCGGTCTACTCACTTTCTGCGGCAAGGAGATGAGATAGTTAAATATATGAGTACTAGCATAGTTGGAACTTAACGAGATTGTTTCCATAGCTTTTACCTTTCTTGTGTACAAACTACTTGGCCATCGCCACCTTTCAAATAAGCATAAAATTCTTTCTCTTTACAATTTCCATTATGCATGGTTTGCAATAAGTCCAACGTTTGTTTTGAATGATTATATGCATTTGACAATAAGAATCTAATCACAAACATACGAAAAGTGAACATTCAAAAGTACTTACTACGGGTTCGAGGAATTGGGATGACGGCGAAAGTCACCAAATAGTTCCCATGAGCATAAAGGTGTCACTCACACACCTTCCCAGTGAGTATATGTTAATCCTGACGGTGATTCCACTCAACGAACAACGTTACATCGAGTCTCAGCGGTAACACTTCATCCCGTGGATCTTTCTCAATCCTCCCCCTCCCGGCGTTATCCGGACCCAAGACTTGGTCAGATAGTGCATCGGAGGAAACTTACACCTTTTATTCCACAGCCAGAGGTTACAATGGACTCCAGACTCTTCTAGCCCGGTCTCTCAGCAACCATCAAATGCTCACCAGCGAGATCTACACTCGGAATCCCCAGTAGAGCGTCTCCTAAATTTCCTCAGCATGATCTACATACAAGGTCCCCAACGGATCGCCTCCCAGATTCTCCTCAACAACGTCTAGGCCTAAGACTTGGTCAGATAGTGCATCGGAGGAATCCAGGATATCTTTCTTCTCCTTCAGCGGGGACTTCCACCTACCTGACTCCCCAGCGAGTCGAAAATCCTCAAGCAGCATCGCATCTTCTTCAAGATGGATATGTTTTGAAATATCACAACACACTATCATTCATACATTTCTCATAAAGTCATAATTCATGCATATGTATTCATACACATTGTCATGCATCACACTTTGCATAAAACTAACGAATATTCTATCAAAGTTTCTCTTGTTTTCTCCAAAGCAGTGTGATCCCACGCAAGCAGGTCGAGATTAAGCCCGAGCCGGAAAACTATCGAAAGACCGCCTCCTCAGGTCGAGTTAAGCCCGGCCGCGGAAAACTATCGAAATACCGCCTCCGACGGTGGTCGGGATTAAGCGCCGAACCGGCGGAAAACTATCAGAAAGACCGCCTCCGGTTATCCTCGATAACGGCAATGGATCAAACACCGATGCACCGGAAGCTATCCACATTTTGCCAACTACAATCTCCCTCGGAGTAATCAACACGAAGATTTATTACGGCGGCTCTGAGTCTAGCATACGACTCGGTTGCCTGGATGGCATCTTAAGCCCATCTCAGGCTTATCAACATTTCTTCACTTTCGAATCTGCATATATGGTTAAAATCAATACAAACCAATAACCTCATTCAAAGTGAACACGAAGTCTAACGTCGACTCCCTCGGGTGGCATTTAAGCCCATCTCCTCTCCGTTCCGGAACATCTCTGAGTCTAACATCGACTCACTCCCGCATCGACCTTTCTAGATGGCATCTTAAGCCCATCTCGTCAATTCTCCTATTAACAACCTCGAGTCTAGCGTCGACTAGTTCCCGAAGAAGCCTCCAACTTCTCCAAATGGCATCTGTAAGCCCATTCCGCATCATCCACCAATGAGTGCAAATTTTCGGTGTACTCGGTGTTCATCATCTTCTACCTTGGTCGCGAAAGACAAGCATGTCAATCTAACCTTCCAGTACAAGAAGATTGAGCAGGGCAGTGTCATACCCAAAATTTGCCCTCCATCTACTCAAAGATTTCATGCATCCATACTCGAGGATTCCTCGAGAGTTGATCGGACAAACTCTCTCTAGACAATCAACCCAAACTAGGGTTTGGTATCTCTCAAGTCAAGATGGATTTCCAACATCTCCAATGGCCTTCATGCCTCCTCATATGCTTCAAAGATTCTCCATGTCAAGTTTCAAGCTTCAGTCAAGTTTCCTCAGACGATTGCTCGGATGGTTGAAAATCGGTGTATTGGACAAAAAGTCAACTATGGTCAACATACGGTCAAACTTCATAATTTTTGGTCAACATCCTCATTTTGAAGTTACATTCATCATTTGATCAAGGGTTGATCATGATTCATCAAGAAAACTCAAGATTTGCCCAAAAGTCGAACTTTCTAAATTAGGGTTTCTAGATGAAAAGTCAAGCTGAACTTTGTTGATCATAACTTTCTCATACTTTCTCAGAAATTTTCCACCACCTCTTGTTTTGAAGGAAATTCAATTCTCTACAACTTCATGTCTCACAAGAATGTCCAAAAATGCTTCATTTGAGAGGTATAGCTCGAAACATTACTGGTCATTTTCAAAGTCAACAAAAGTCAACTTTTTGTTTTGAAGATATATTGAGCATGGTAACTCCAATTGAGATGAGACCAAAGACATTGGTTAGAGGACTCTTAGAGCTTTCTAAAAGTCCAAGAACACTCAAAATGTGGAAAATTGAGCAAGTTACACCATCCACAAGTTGGGCGATTTTGGAAGAATGCACAAGAGATACTTCAAAAATCAAATCTTTTGCAAATGGGCCTACTTTTCTTCATCCTAACTTGTTCCTCAAGCAATTAGGAGTGTCCAAGCCCAAAGCCACGAATTTTGATTTATTTTTCTATTTAATTTGTAATTTATTCATTTAAATGCAAATTAAATCTTAAAATAAATTATAAAATTGAAATTAATAGCAAAGATTGATTTTATTCTTTCCTTAAGGTCAATTAACTCACAAATGCCAGCAAATTCGAAATTGGAGCAAGAAAGGCAAGATTGGATTGAAATTGATCAAGCTTTGAAGATTTGATTTTCATGGAAATATCAAATTTGATTTCCATTGAATATTGATTGATTCTTTCCAAATTCAATCCCAAATCCATCCGTATAAATACATGATGCATACCTATCAAGAAAGAGCGGAAAAATTGCCCTAAGAACCTAAAAAATTTCAAAAAACTTGAGAAAAAGCAATTTGAATTACATTTTGAGCCAATTCAAGGAGTTTGAGGATTGAATAAGCATCCTCGGTCCCGGAAGCTATTCAATCATCCCAGCGTTGAAAGCGTCCGAATCGTCCTAGCCAAGTCACGGTTTGTATCAACATAACTCGAAATCGAATCCATACATACGACCATGATTAATGTGTTTTGATTGCATATTTGTGTTGCTAATGATGTTTCTAAGCTTTACATAGTTTGATTTGAGTTTGAGGCAAGAATCACGAGATGCCATGGTTAGGGTTTCTGTGCCGTTTTAGGGTTTCACAAAATAGGAAAAATTGGACCATGAGACCTATACCAATGCATTGGAATGATCTCGGAATCGAACCATGCTGTAGAATTTATTTATATTATGTGTGCTTGCTTTTGATTTTGCGAGTGCATGGCGTCGAGCAATGGCGGCTAGCTCAAAAATTCAAATGAGAGATGAAGTTCTTGGCGGAGGCGAAGCAATGGAAGGACGGCGTGTTGTAATCCACTCGCCCGACTTTCAAACACGCTTGCATACATGGCGTGGTGGTTAAGGCGTTCACGTGCATAGATGCTCTCCGGTCATGAGTTCGATCCTCATTGGCACGGTTTGGTTTTCTTTACAAACTTGCATATTTTCATATTATTTTCATATTTCCTTTATTTTAATATTTTACATATCATTTAAATTGTTTTCATAATTTTATTTCTGCATTAAAAAATTACCAAAAACATTTTTTCTTTTTACATTATTTTTCTAAAAACCTTTATTTAATTTAATAAATTAAAAATATAATTTTGCATGCATATTTATTTTATTTTATTTTAGCATTTAAATCCTTATTAATTGCATTTTAATTATTAAATCTTTTCCAAAAAATCCCAAAAATTATTTTAATATATTTATCATATTTCCAGCATATATTAATTTTCTCATATTAAAATTTGCATTTTTCTAACATTTTTCTCTTGTTCAATTCATATTGCATTTCCGATTTTCTTATTCTTTCACGGGTTGCTCCGATTCGGACGTTTTCTTTTATCGTTTATTTTTCCAATAATGTAATTGCTCATGGGTTGTAATAGTTTAATCTAGGCTTTCATTTTCCATAAGTTTAAATTATGTATCGCCAAAGCCATGTAATAAGCGTAGGTTTATCTTTCCGCACCTTTACATTCCGCATTTACTTTCCGCACCCTTATCAATTGCTAGTAATTAGGCGTGTATGGCAAGATAATAATTGGACATAGCTCACACTAATCTTCAAGATAAAATATCTGAATTTGACACACTCTCACATGCACCCCTTAGGGTAATTCTCTCGATGCCTTTCGATTTCAATTGGTCATGTCCCTCGAGCGTAGAGGTATTCTAGCACCGTTGCCTTCAAACAAATCATCATAGTCCCTTGATACAAAGATCATAAGACCCACGATGTCGCCTCCGAATACATGATCTTGACCCTCGATTGTCGCCTCGAAAATGATGATAGTCCCTTGAATGTGCTAGGATACTTCCCAAGTTGTCTTCTATGACCATCCGATGTCCCCGAATGTCCGCTTACATCCAGCGAATGGAGCTACCTACTAACTAATGGTATGGCTAGCGCTATTCTAAAGGAATGTAAGTACAACAAAGCGACCAATTAAGTGGGTAAATAAGTCTTTTAGTTGCTCGCTCTATCAAATGCTTTTCACACCACACTTTTATTTAAAGTTCAAATTCTTTTCAAAACAAACATTTCCGAACACTTTGTATACACTCCTACATGAGTCATTACAAAGTCAAAGCGAAATGCCTCTTTCAAAACATTTTTGTCAAACACACAGAAAGCAATTTTAAAAAGTGATCTAGAGCAACTAAGAGCCCGTAGATAACTACGGATGGAAAGGGGTGCTAATACCTTCCCTTTTCATAACCATTCTCCCGAACTCAGAATCTAACGAAGGTCTTTTTCTATTACTTTTACCTTCCCTTAATTGGATAAAAATAAAAGTCGGTGGCGACTCTTGCTATCCGCACATTTGGATACAAAAATCCTACAAAGTCAGTTCACCGTATCACAGTGGCTCAGTGGTTAAAGCGTTTGTTGTGCGTGGATACCCTCAAAGGACATCAGTTCGATCCTTCCCAGCGCTGGTTTTGTTTTCTTTTTTTTCAAACTTGCATATTTTCTATATTTTCCTATTTTTAATATTTTCATTATATTTTAATTCTTTTCATAATTTTTATTCCGCATTTAAAAATTATCAAAATTAATTTTCCTTTTGCATTTATTTTCTGAAAATCTTTATTTAATTTAATAAATTAAAAAATACATTTTTTGCATGCATATTTATTTTTATTTTTATTTTAGCATTTAAATCATTGTAAATTAGTTTTTTAATTATTAAATTGCATTTAGAAAATCCCAAAAAATTATTGTAGCTTATTTATCTTATTTCCAGCATATAATAATTTTCTCATATTCAAACTTGCATTTTTCTAACATTTTTTCTCTTGTTCGATTCATATTGCATTTTCCGATTTCTTCTTTTTATGCAGTCGATCCGATTGACGATTTTCTCTTTATCATTTTATCATTCTATTTTACAATAATGTAATTGCTCATGGGTTGTAATAGTTTAATTTAGGACTTTATTTTCCGCATTTTAAATTATGTATACGCTGAAAGCCTTGTAATAGTAGGTTTATCTTTCCACCTTTACATTTAAGCTTACATTCCATTCCCTATCAATTGCTAGTAATTAGGCGTGTATGGCAAGATAATATGAACATAGCCCACTAATTTGCAAGATAACATATTAAAATCAACACACTTCTTTCACACGCACCTTAGGGTAATTCTCTCTCGATGCCTTTCGATTCAAATGGTCATGTCCCTCGAACATAGAGGTATTCTAGCACGTTGCCTTCAAACAAATCATCATAGTCCCTTCGACACAAAGATCATAAGACCCACGATGTAGCCTCCGAATACATGATCTTGACCCTCGATTGTCGCCTCGAAAAATGATGATAGTCCCGAATGTGCTAGGATACTTCCTCTGAGTTGCCTTGATGACCATTCGATGTCCCTTCAATGTCCGCTTACATCCAACGAATGGAGCTACCTACTAACTAATGGTATGGCTAGCGCTATTCTAAAGGAATGTAAATGCAACGACCAATTACGAGTGGCTAATAAGTCTCCTAGTTGCTCGCTCTGCAAATGCTTTTCACACACACTTTTCAAAGTTCAAACTCTTTTCAAAACAAAACATTTCCGAACACTTTGTATACACTCCTACATGAGTCATTACAAAGTCAAAGTGAAATGCCATCTTTCAAAACATTTTTTGTCAAACACACAGAAAGCAATTTTAAAAAAGTGATCTAGAGCAACTAAGAGCCCGTAGATAACTACGGATGGAAAGGGGTGCTAATATCTTCCCTTTTCATAACCATTCTCCGAACTTCGAGAATCTAACGAAGGTCTTTTACATTACTTTTACCTTACCTTAATTGGATAAAAATAAAAGTCGGTGGCGACTCTTGCTATCCGCACATTTGGATACAAAAATCCTATAAAGTCAGTTCACGTATCACAGAACTGGCGACTCTGCTGGGGACACACCCTAAAAGAGAGAATTGCCTTAGGGATTTCTAGATAACTTTTATTGCTTTTTGTTTGACTTGTATGCTTTATCTTTAAGGGTTGCTTGGGTATTATATTGTTGGGGATCCTACACGGATCGGGTTTCCTTTTAGGTAAGTGGCATTAGATCATCGCGACCGCTGGGCGTATAACTAAGCGGTCAACATGATGGCTACGTTAGCGTGACACTTTGGTTGTCCGATACTCTTCATTCCCAAGTTGAAGATAGTATTTGGCTTCTGCGTGGTGTCATCAGCTAACTAAACTTTTAGAACCTTAATTGACCCATCTTAGCCATTAGAAGGTAGTGAGATGGCCGGCTTTGGTGTAGACCGAGGTTGGTTGATACTCGATGCTACGCTCATTGAGATTAGACTTTTGGGACATTTTCGATCGACCACTTGGCCGTCGTATTGAAATAAGCGCGGTTGCACCCCAAAATTTGCCCTCCTATATCGATCTTATCTGGTCTAGGCTTTGCATTTTTCATGACACTCACATGCATTCATATCACTTTGTTTCTGTGGTTACGGATTGGAGTTGATTCCCAAAGATTTCTCTGTTGAGCAGAAAAGGCGTGGTGTTTTCGACCAATTTGAGGATATTTGAAAACGACGAGGTTTAGTGTTAAATCTTATCCGTTCGTATCTATCGGCTTTCGGGGCTTGGTGTTCGATTGTTGAATTGAATGGTCTGTTCTTGATGGAACTATGGAAGCTTTGTTATATTAAATATCATTACCTCCTGATTCAAGAGATCAACTCATCACGGGTTTAGGATTATTTGTTGTTTGAGTTCATTGTTCAAGGAGTAAGAGGGTGGATTATGATTATCCGATTATTGATCAACAATTCAAGTTCTAGTGCATTTGGCTTGCTCATCAACTTTGTTCGTTCTTAGCAATAGTTGATATATGGCGTGTGTGAAAATATTAGTCGGAGGTGCATTTGCAAGATTTAAGGATGTCAAGTTGCCACATGTTGAGATCTTTTCCTGTCGCGTTCATCGCTCACAAGATTCGGGGCATTCTATGGAAAAAACTAGAAGCTTCCTTTTGGAATTCGTTTGGTTCCGAATTTTACTCCACTGTTGAATATGGGTCGATTTGGAAATGCGTTGATGATTCCATTATTTTCAAGTGGAACCCATCGATTAATTCAAAAAAGGTGAAATCGTCAAGTTGACTAAGGTTTTGATCAAGAACTTTATTTGAAACTTAGGTTTCAATTTTTGTTTCAAGTGGCAAAGACTCGGGATTTCTACGTGAACGGATCAACATGAAAGCGTTATGACCGGGAAATTCAAAAGAAATTAAGTTTTGTTTATTTCTAAGTCATCAAACCATCTTCGCATTTAGAAGTTTAATTCTCAAGTTTCAATCAACATTTCGACATGGTTTGTTTAACCAAATTACTTTTGGTTCATGGCGAATTTTGGAATATTTTGTTCTGGAATTTCCAACTTTCATACAATTGTTACAACGATAAAGCTCACATTAGTAGTATTTGAAGATTTAGAACTAAAAATTCAAATTGGCACATAATCTTTAAATCTTGCATTCATGAAAATTCAAGAGTATCACATTATTTCAAAGTTGTATTTGTACAAGAATGTAAGAACAAATCAAAAACATGTATTTACAACTTATCAAATCTTGGATACAAGTCACAAGTTCCTATTGAATACTAGTGTGTTCTACACTCTTTGAAATTTTCAAGCTGCCAATGTCTTCATGAATGTGTTTTGACTTCGTGCTCGAGCATTCCAATCCTCAAACTGTCCTTCATTGTTCTTCCAGAACTCGTAGCGTTCTCATATTCATGAAACAAACAAAGAAACTTGGTTAGCAATAAGCGGACAGCAATGATAACATAAACAAGATACAAGATACGCAATTTTCAAATCATCATTAGGATTTTCTTTCGGAATCGGGTTGTGCAAAGGTTTCGATCATTTCAAAACCGAGGCCTCATATACAAATCATCGACCATAAACTCACTATTGCAAATCCTCAAGGTGTACCCTTGGTTCACATGAGGAGGTGTGGAAAGAAGATGAGGCGGTTTTCAAAAGCAGTTTTGGCATGGCATCTTGTGGTTTTATGCGAGGCAGCAAGGGTAGGCACTGAAAGGCAATGTTTACCAAAAGCGGCATTACACAACCAAGACATCAATACACCAGGCCTAACATATCGAAATGCAACGAACAGCCAAAAGCGATCAAAATCATCATTGATACAACCGAGCGATGACCACGGAAAAACACAAAGAGCCCATGATTTTCGTTTTGCTCAAGCAAACAAAGCCTTGTTTTCTTTTTCAAAAATCGAACAACGAGCCACTGCAAAACCCTAGCGACACTATATAAACATTCAAAGCACAAGAACCAAGAGACAATGTTCATAAACCCTAGCGAAATTGCTCGAACAAAACCTAACGACATACAAAGACTATCAAGCCAAAACCCAGAACAGATTCATCAAAACCCAGAACAGCATCTATCTATCTATAAATCATCATCATTTTCCGGAAAAAAAACCTTCAGAAAAGCAGACATTGCCAGAAAGAAAAGAGTAGAAAGGTAATACCCATTTTTCAAAGGAAAAGAAGGAGGTTGCGAACCACCTTGGCCGCCGTCCTCCCTTCTTTTCTCTTCTGCTCTCCTTTTTTTTTCCGCATCATAACCGCCGCCATCATCATCGTTTAGAGCCTAGGGTTTCCCTTTCCTCTTTTTCGTTCCCAATCTGTAAGCACAAGAATCCAAAAAAAACAATTTTCAGAAATCAAATAATCAGGATAACAGAGTAATCGAGTATGAGAGAGAGAGGAACACCGAGTTTCATCATGAGCGTCGCGAGTGAAGCGATTCGGATCGAGAGAGATCGAGGTCATGAGAGTGATGGCCGGAGACGGCGAGTGATGGCCGGGCGACATAGCGAGAGATGAGCGAGCGGTGAGGCATGCAAGCGGCGGCGAGTTGTGGCGAAGAAGAGCGAAGGTGAGATCGTAAGAGAGAGAGAGTGAGGGTGAGTTTTCGTTTAGGATTAAATCATGTGTTTTGGTTTCATAGTTAATTTTGTTTTATAAAATAGGTTTAGGTTAATGTTAAGATTAATTAGTTTAGGATAGTCTTTTATTTATCTGATTTACAATAATAAAAGGGTTTAGATTAATTAATCTAGGTTAATGTTATTTTATTTTATTATTTATTTTCTTCTCTTAAAATAATAATAATAATATAATTTCAACATTAATATTAAATATAATTGAATTTCATTTTTTTCATTTAGATAATTTTTAGATAATAAAAAAAAACATTAACAAAGTACTTTTTATATATATATATATATATATATATATATATATATATATATATATATATATATATATATATTTCCTATGATTAACACTTTAATTAGTTAGTAAATAAATTAATATAGTAGGGAGTTTTAGTTATAAGATGAGTGGTTTAGTTACGGTGGTGACACTTGTCACCACACAGTATATTCGAGATCTAGTGCGTACATGTGTATTGTATCCGTTTTGCACCCTCTGCATCAAACCATCGGATCGATGAAGTCGGATCCGACGATCGAATGGTGGACCATAGCATGCCTCCATGGAGCACTCACACGAGATCCAGACTTGGTTTTGGGCTTGGGCTCGTTTCTTTGTTTGCACCCCAGTTTAAAGCTTCAAACAGGCCCATTTCTAAACCTTCTCTTTAAATTCAATATTATGCAAGTTTTTTTTTTATGATGTATTAAATAATACTTTGGCATATGGTAGTTTTTTATTTGTTGAATTACCAATTAAATTGTTAATTGATTTTTCATCAAGTAAAAGAATATCTATACTAATAATTATTTAAATTCCGATTTGTATTGTGTGTTAATTTATTTTCTTTTATTTTTCGCTATTACATCGTCCGCTCGCATGTTTATTTCACGACCGTACACTCACTCTCAAATTAATATAACAACAACAACGCCTCCGCTCTCTCATTTTGGTTACCCACACCAAATTCTCTAAGGGTCTCATGGTTGGGGATGGGCATGGCCATCCTCACGAGGTTAATTAAGGCCCTCGTTGCCTTGATTAATCATAACCCGAAAAATAATTGGTCCATATACCAATCACCATGCACCAGGGTCTCATGATTAATCAAGTCCATATACTTGGTTAACCATAACCCGAAATATCATTTCTCTCGTCCAGCCAATTTTCAAATAGTGTTATGGTACTTAATTAAATTGTTAGAGGTTATTAGCGATTTAATTAAAAATGTAAATATTTGGGCCATTAGAAACCAATGACTCGAATACTTTATTCCATACATGAGCGATTAAAACACTTTCAAATTAAATTAATTAATTGAATTTGTTTTCTAAATCAATTTTTTCCAAAAATAAAAATATAGTGATATGGAATTTAATTAAATTGTTAGAGGTTATCAGCGATTTAATGTAATAAAATATTTGGGCCATTAGAGGGTAACAATGACTTAAATACTTTATTCCATAAAACTTAATAAAAGTGAACTTTGTTTCACCTCACCCTTTTCATAATAAAGATTTTGGATGAGAGAGATTGGTTGTGTAACACGGTGAGCTGACTTTGTAGGATTTTGTATCCAAATGTGCGGATAGCAAGTCGCCACCGACTTTTATTTTATCAATTAAGGGAAGGTAAAAGTAAGAAAAAGACCTTCGTTAGATTCGAGTTCGGAGAATAGTTATGAAAAGGAAGGTATTAGCACCCTTTCCATCCATGATTTATTCTACGGGCTCTTAGTTGCTCTAGATCACTTTTTAAAATTGCTTTACATGTGTTTGACAAAGATGTTTTGAAAAAGGCATTTCGCTTTGACTTCATAATGACTCATGTAGGAGTGTATACAAAGTGTTCGGAAATGTTTTTTTTTGAAAAAATTTGAACTTTGAAAAAAGTGTGTGGTGTGAAAAGCATTTGATAGAGCAAGCAACTAAAGACTTATTTACCCACTCGAATTGGTTTTTGTACTTCTACATTCCTTTAGAATAGCGCTAGCCATACCATTAGTTAGTAGGTAGCTCCATTCGTTGGATGTAGCGGGACATTCGAAGGGACATCGGATGGTCATTGAAGGCAACTTAGGAAGTATCCTAGCACATATCGAAGGGACTATCATCATTTTTCGTAGGCGACAATCGAGGTCAAGATCATGTATTCGGGCGACGTCGTGGGTCTTATGATATTTGTATCGAAGGACTATGATGATTTGTTTGGAAGGCAGCGGTGCTAGAATACCTCTACGTTCGAGGGACATGACCATTTTGAATCGAAAGGCATCGAGAGAATTACCTAAAGGTGCGTGTGTGAGAGAAGTGTGTCAAATTCAGATATTTTATCTTGAAGATTAGTGTGAGCTATGTCCAATTATTATCTTGCCATACGCCTAATTACTAGCAATTGATAAAGTGCGAAAGTAAAATCACGGAATGTAAAGTGCGGAAAGGTAAATCCTCACGCTATTACATGCTTTGGGGCAGATACATAATTAGGAGTGCGGAAAGTAAAAGTCCTAAATTAAACTATTAAAACCCATGAGCAATTACATTATTGAAAAGTAAAATAAAAAAGCAAGAAAGCGTCTGAATCGGATCAACCTGTGAAAGAATAAGAAAATCGGAAAATGCCATATGAATTGAATAAGAGGAAAAATGTTAGAAAAATGCAAATTTTAATATGAGAAAATTAATATATGCTGGAAATAAGATAAATATATTAAAATAATTTTTTGGGATTTTTTGGAAAAGATTTAATAATTAAAATGCAATTTATAATGATTTAAATGCAAAAATAAAAATAAAATAAATATGCATGCAAAAATATATTTTAAATTTATTAAATTAAATAAAGATTTTTGTGAAAATAATGTAAAAAGAAAAAATGTTTTTGGTAATTTTTAATGCATAAATAAAATATAGAAAAGAAATTAAAATGAATGGAAAATATTAAAAATAAGAGAAATATAGAAAATAGAGTTAAGTTTGAGTTTGTGAAAGAAAAGGTAAAACCGTTTGGGAAGGATCGAACCCGTGACACTGCTAGAGCATCTTTCAAAAGCCAAGCCTTAACCACGGGACAACGTGTCTTTGGTGTTTTGAAAGTGAGAAACAATGATACATAGCGATGGCGTCTGGATATGTTGAAAATCGAGTCGTACGCGTGGGCCCAGTTGTTGGATGGGCGAATCGAAGGCTCCATTGTGCCACGCTTGCCTCGCGGTCCGAATCGGTCACAGCGGAGCCACAGCTCGGTCGTCTTCTCCGTCAACCAATCTCAACACGAAAAATACACGAGATAAAAGGAAAAGTACCTACCCCTAAATCGAAATTGCGAACACGATGGTGGTATTATTTGGTGGCTTGCACAAGCCGTTCGATGAAAACGACTCGAAAAACCCTAAACATGGCAATTCCTTGTTTTCACGTGTAAGCTTGAAGCGATGGCGGATCAATCACATGAGTCTCATGAACACAATAAAGCATTAGATTCAATGGAAACACGAAATAATAAAATGCAAAAATCAAAAGTTTGAGATATGTATGATCATGTATGCATCGATTGACTTGTTTTAAACCATGGCAAGAGTGTACTTACTCAAACTTACCTCCACGAAGGCAATGGAGTGGTTCTTGAGGGTGAAAAAGGAATTTGAAATTTGAATTTCTTGGGTTCTTGAAAAAATTGCAAGAGTTTGGGTTCTTTTTAGGTTAGGGTTTAGTCCTTTGTCTTTGATCTTGAGTATTTATAGAGGAAAATTGGATGGCAAAGGGTGAAAAAGATTGCTTATTGATTGTGCAAATATTTTCCAATAAAAACAAATCAAATTTTGAAGAAAATATGATTTTCTCATCAATGCCATGGCTTGCAATTTGGTAAATGGTGTGGGCTTTCTTGGACATTAAGAGATATAAATCCAACTTAATTGAAAAACTTAATTTTCATATTTTACACAATTTATTTTTGAATTAAATGTTGTAAAATTCAAATATAAATCATGAAAATAGAAAATCACCAATGCCAAGCATTTATGGGTCAAAAGTAACATCATGAACAAGTTTGGATCAAAAGATTATAGGCCCATTTGGAAAATTTTGCAATTTGACCAAAATGTCCTTTTGTGCAATTGTCCAAAATTGCCCAACTTCTGAATAGTGTAACTTGCTCAATTTTCCACATTTTTGAGTGTTCTTGGACTTTTTGGAAAGCTCTAAGAGTCCTATAACCAATGCTTTTGGTCTCATCTCAATTGGAGTTACCATGCTCAATATATCTTCAAAACAAAAGTTGACTTTTGTTGACTTTGAAAATGACACTGTGTTTTGAGCTATACCTCTCAAATGAAGCATTTTTGGACATTCTTGTGAGACATGAAGTTGTAGAAATTGAATTTCCTTCAAAACAAGAGGTGGTGGGAAAATTTACGAGAAAGTATGAGAAAGTTATGATCGGTCAAAGTTCGATTGACTTTTCATCTAGAAACCTAATTTAGAAAGTTTTGACTTTTGGGCAAATCTTGAGTTTTCTTGATGAATCATGATCAACCCTTGATCAAATGATGAATGTAACTTCAAAATGAGGATGTTGACCAAAAATCGGAAGTTTGGTGTATGTTGACCACAGTTGACTTTTGTCAATACACGATTTTCGACCATCGAGCAATTATGCAGGAAACTTGACTTGTGAGGCTTGAAACTTGACATGGAGAATCTTTGAAGCATATGAGGAGGCATGAAGGCCATTGGAGATGTTGGAGATCCATCTTGACTTGAGAGATACCAAACCTAGTTTGGGTTGATTGTCTAGGAGAGAGTTTGTCGATCGACTCTTGAGGAATCCTTGAGCATAGATGTATGAAATCTTTTGAGTAGATGGAGGGCAAATTTTGGGGTATGACAGCTGCCCTGTTCAATCTTCTTGTCTTGGAAGGGTTTCGTGACACAGAGGTGAAGATGATTGAACACAAATACTACGAAATTTGCTGGTGGTTGATGGATGATGGAATGGGCTTCGATGCCATTTGGAGAAGTTGGAGACTTATTTGGGGCAGTCGTCGCTAGACTCGAGGTTGTTGTAGGAGGCTGGCGGAGATGGGCTTAAGATGCCATCTAGAAGGTCGATCTTTGGAGGGTGAGTCGTCGTTAGACTCGTAGATGTTCTGGAGCGGAGAGGAGATGGGCTTAAGATGCCATCAGGAGAGTCGTATGTTAGACTTTGTGCTCACCTTGAATGAGGCTATTGGTTTGTATTGATTTTTAACCATATATGCGGCATTCGATATGAAGAGATGTTGACAAATAGTCGGAGATGGGCTTAAGATGCCATCCAAGGCAAGCTGAGTCGTATGCTAGACTCTGATTCTTTTGATAATCGAATAAATCTTTGCGGCTGATTACTCGGGAGAGATTGTAGTTGGCGAATGTGGATAGCTTCTGTTGTGCATCGTGTTGATCCATTTACATTATCGGAGGATAACCGGTGGTCTTTTGGATAGTTTTCCGTCGGTTCGGGGCTTAATCTGGACCGATCGTCGGGGTCTTTCGGATAGTTTTCCGTCGGCTCGGGGCTTTCACGGACTGTTGGGTCTTCGAGATAGTTTTCCGTCGGCTTAATCTGGACTGTTTGCGTCGAAATTACTGTTTTGGAGAAATCAAGAAAAACTTTGATAGAATATTTGTTAGTCTTATGTAAGTATGATGCATGACGGATGTATATGAATGACATATGCATGAATTATGACTTTATGAAAATGTATGAATGATGAATGTTGTGATATTTCAAAACATATCCATCTTGAAGAAGATCGGATATTCTTTGAAGATTTCTAACCACAGGGGAATGTAGATCTTCTTGAGGAAATTTAAGAGGTGCTCTCTTGGGGATTCAGTGTAGATCTCATTGGAGAGCATTTGATAGTCGTCGGGAGGGGGTTAGAAGAGTCGAGTCCGTTGTAATCTCTGGTTGGGAATAGAAGGTGTATGTTTCCTCGATGCACTATCGACCAAGTCTTGTGTCTGGATACGCTGCGGGGAGGGAGGATTGAGAAATATCCATGGGGATGAAGTGTTCTTGCTAGGGGCGATGTAACGTTGCTCGATTGAGTGGAATTGCTGCTCGTGGATTCCCTATACTCATTTGGGAAGGTGTGTTGTGGGTGACACCTTTATGCTCTGTGGGAACTATTTGTTGACTTTCGTCGTCGTCGAACTCACGGAACCTGGTAAGTACTTTTGCATATTCACTTTTAGTATGTTTGTGATCGATTCTTGTTGTCAAATCGTATAGTCATTCAAAGCAAGCGTTGGACTTATTGCAAATAACAACAACGAAATTGTAAGAGAAAGAAGTTGTATTTTTTTGAAAGGTGGCGTATGGCCAAGTGGTTTGTACATAAGAAGGTAAAAAGCTATCGGAAACAATCTCGTTAAGTCAACTATGCTAGTACTCATATATTTGACTCTCATCTCCTTGCTATCGGTGAAAGTGAGTAGGCGATCTTCGCCATTTGAATCTTGAATCTTGATAGTGCAGGCGGATGATCTAGAAGAGACATAGTTATGCGCTTAAATCCTAACTTTTGCCTAGACCGCCTTCGGGTTTGATCTCGGGACCCTTTCTTGAAACCGCCTTTTCGGGTTTTCGACTTGCGGGTGTACATGTTTTGTATATATCCTTAACTTTTGCAGAACCTTTTGGTTCGCAGGATGCTCTTATTTTTGCCTAGGTTCGTCGACCTAGCGGTCTCTTTATGCGTAGTATTTTTGACTATATACTGCGTTCACGGTGTGGGAAGTCTTCACCATCCATGGTGCTAAGTATCATAGCTCCGCGGAAAATCTGTCTTGACTACAACGGTCCCTCGTGGGTGGGAGTCCATTTGCCCAGGATATTCACGAGTCTCAAGATACCTTTCACGTCATAGTACCAAGGTTTCTCTTATCAAGCTCACAATAATATCTTTGGTTCGTCGAACTTCTCAATGATGATCACGGGGAGCCTCGTTGTCCCATCTAACCTTGAACATAGGCGACATAGTAGCAATCGTCACCTTGTGATTCTCTTCTCGTGGAATGTGATCAAAAGTAATCTCTTGAAGTAAGGAATCAAACTCGGAACATGCTCTCGATATGGAATGAGATTGGATGCTTCGTATCCCTTATGTCGACTAATCACTAAAGTGAGTCTCCATACACTTGTAAGAACTTGATTCTTAAGTCAATATGACTTTGATACCCATGATGCTGCTCCGTACTCGGCCATGTTGTTAGTGCAACTGAAACATAATCTGGCGGTGAAAGGAGTATGTCCGCTGCGGGGGCGTAATGATGGCGCCAATGCCATTGCCAAGTCGTTTGAGGCTCCATCAAAGACCATAGTCCATCGGGATCCTTGTTCGGTCCTTAAATGCGGCCTGGTTCATAATCTGTAACTAGTAAAACATCTTCGTGCGGAAATTGAGCGCATAGATTGATAGTCGTCTGACTTGATGAGCCAAATGATCGGCTACTACACTTCCTTTGATCGCTTTACGAAGTGTCTTGGATGTCATATTCGGTCAAGATCATTTGCCATCTTGCTATTCTTCCAGGAGGCGGTTTCTCAAAGATGTATTTTATCGGATCCATCTTAGAAATCAACAAGGTAGTGTGAGTCAACATATCTTGTCTTAGTCGTGCGTGAGCCAAAGCGTTGCAAGTTTTCTCAAGTGCGGTATCTTGTTTCACGATCGGTAAACTTTTGCTAAGGTAGTATATTGCATGCTCTTTTCGACCAGACTCGTCATGTTGCCCCAACCACACCCATTGAGTTTTCTAACACATCAAGTACATGATAAGAGGTCTTCCGGGTGACATCGGGATAGGAGGATTACAGGTATTCCTTGATTTTGTCAAAGCGATCGGCAATCGTCATTCCATTCCACTACTTGATCTTTCTTTAGTAACTTGAAGATTGGCTCAGTAGCGATTAAGTGTGCAGATGATATGTAGTTGATCGTTGAAACCTCGACCTCCTTCTCGTGCGGGGCTGGGCATCTCTTGAATAGCTTTAACCTTCGGGGTCAACCTCAATACCTCTTCCACTGACAAACCTAGGAGTTTTCGGATCGACTCCAAAGGTGCACTTGTTGGGATTAAGTCTCGATCTGTATTCTTCAACCTATCAAACAATTTACGCAAATGATCGGGTGTTCTTCTTGATGCATGATCGATCTATCATATAAATCGACCTAGACCTCTATCGTGATGAATCATGTCATGAAATAATGTTACCATAGCAGCTGATAAGTGGCGCTGCGCTCTTCGTCGAGCGGAATAACCTTGTAGCGAAAGTGCCCCACTGTGTAAGTAGTCTTTTCCATGTCTTGAGGAGCCATTTTGATTTGATTATGGAGAAACCATCCATGAAGGAAAACCTTATCTGGCGGTATTGTCAACAAAACATCAATATGAGGAAGTGGGAAATCGTCTTTCGGACTCGCTTTGTTCGGATCTACGTAATCCACACACATTCGTACCTTACCATCCTTCTTAGGCACGGGTACCACATTTAACTTCCCAGGGATAAGGGTGTGAGCTAAGAAACCGCGTTGAAGCTTCATAACCCGCTTTGATTTTCGACATCTCGGGGCGCATGCGACAGACCTACATTTCCTTTGGGAGAAAACCTTCCTTTATCGGCAATCGATGTACCACAATATCAATGTCTAAACCCGGCATGTCTTCGTATGACCAGCAAAACCTCAACATAATCTCGTAGCATCTGACCAATCTCTCTTTAACATTGTTCTCAAGACCCGCTCCTATCTTGATCTCTTTCATCTTTGTCGGTACCCAAATTCACAACCTCGACACCTCTTCGTGTGGGTCATATAACTCGCTCTTCTTCTTGTAGCGATCGGCAAGTTCTCCTTTCACAATCTTCCTCACTTTCGTCTTGGCTTGGAGATCGGATTATCAAGTCATATTTAGCACTAGCATGTGTTATTATGAGATTCGGAGTGATTACTGCGATGTATCACGTGGGTGTGTAAGAACACATAGCTTTTTGAAGGGGTGATAAAGTAAAGAAAGAAAACAAACAATTGAATGCAAAAGTCCAACAATTTATTGAATGAAAATATGAGCGGATAATAACCCTAAAGCGAGCCATGATGCCCGGGCAAGGCACTAGCTTTCAAAGTTTATTGTTCAAACATAAAGAAATCTGACAAAACAAAACAAGGCAATTACTCGACTAAAGGAGATTGGTATGGCGTCTTGATCTTCAATTCGAGCCCATGATGCGGGTTGGAAGATCCACTTGCGATGTCGGCCGGGTGTCGTCGTCTTCTATAGCATGGATTCCACTGCGATGCGGAAAGGAAGTTGGCGGCACGTTCGCGGCGTATCATCTTCGACCTTGATGGTGAAGCCTAAACCGGTCTTGTCAAATTTGAAAGGAATATTAGGAGCTGTCCCAAATAACCTACCTCGCTTGTTCACGGTAGCTTGAGCATCTTTCGTGAGGCCATTCTAGGTGGAGCTTGTGTAACCGGGGAGTGGCCAGAGTCAGGCATGACTACGGGTATTGTTTCAAAAGCTTCGGGGAGTCTCGAAGAATTCACCCTCCATCTCGAGATAGCGGAATATTTGTAGATGTGACCATATACTCTTCACCACCTTGTAACAACTTTCCCTTTCACCGGGTACTTGATTTCGATGCAAAGTAGAGTGACGCACCCTTCCATGTATCAAGGCGTCCAGTAGGCAAGAATAGTGGGCGGATGTCCATGACAAAAGTGGAATCAAAAGTCGGGAACCGACTTTAGCAGAGTGAGCTCTCCAAATCTTGTGCGCTTAGAACCATCAAAAGCTCTCACGATAATGTCTTTGGGTCTCGAGAACCAACCCTTCGACATCAAATCGATCAAAGCGCGATCTTGGGAAGGATATTGGGCGAGCCGGTATCCACGAGCATGAGATAATGTAGTGCCCTTGCATTCAATGGAGATGTGCAAGGCCTTGTTATGTTTCTTTCGGAAGGAGTCAATCGACATCGAGCTGGGCCGTTGTTGGCGGCCGAGGCTAGCAATACAAACGAATTGATCGGTGGTAGTGTCTTGCGGCACATGAGCATTCTTGAAACTTCACCAGGCGTTAGCATGAGCCTCGGAGCATAAGAGCGGAGCATGGAGATCTTGGACGGTGTCAGTATTGTTCCACAACATTGTAGTCACTCTTCTTGATAATTTTAATTTCCTCCATTTCTTGTTTGAGGTGTTAACTTCCTTTGGTACTTCTAGGTTGGCGGGATGAGTCTTTGGTTCTTTCCCTGGGGATATTGATTGAGTAGTTTGGAATGCGTTTGGAGTCTGATGTCTTTTGGAGGAGAGATATGGAGAGAATACCCTTAGGTTCGGGTCACTTTCTTGGATCCGGTGATGTTGTCGATGTCGGGAATAGAAACTTGATAAGATCTTCAATTGTCGAGAGGTCTTGTTTGGCGCCATGATAGTAAACATCGACTCCATAATTCCGAGGATAGCCTTGTCGGAGGAATATGGGCGGCCTTGGAGAAGTGATAATGAGAGGTGCCACGGGCCGCGAATCGTGAGAGGAAATCCTTAGTGTTAACATCGACATAGTCTTGAAATCGTCACCCCATCCGATCGCCTTAACATCTTGATAGGAATCTTGTAACTTCTCGAGGACGATGTACTTCACCATGTAATCATATTTTCCATAGCTGCCCCAGGTATCCCACCGGATAATCGGTTTCATTCATTGTCAATCCTTAACTTAGACATTTCTTCACTGACTTACGCACGGTGGTTTTGAGAATAGTATCTCGGTTATCCATCATGCCTTGAACCGTCTTTTCAACCAAGCACAACCATCGAGTGCGAGCGAGGCTGCGACAATTCTACGGGCATCTGGATTGACAAACTTGCAACAAATTCTTCTTATGACCATCGGAGGAATGGTCAAGTCATCTATGTTGAAAATAATGTCGTCCTGTGACATTGGAACTCTTGTCATGGTTAGGCATAGGCGTTGATCACATTCGGTCTCAGCGGGAGGGTCGAACTCAATGCCTTAGCGATCATATCCACGAATCTTGTTTTTGAGCCAACAATTGTCGATTGTCGTGCCTGGGCTGTTGGAATGGTAACCTTAGCATTAGGATTGTACTTTGGAGAGGAAGTGTTGACATTTGTGGAGGATCCTCGAGTGTCATTCTGCGTTGACATGTGTTGCAAGGCTTGCGACAATGGCATGTTGATCTTTGTAAATTGTGGTAAAGCGCGATTACGGCTACAGCGTTGTCTCGGTGAGAGTTGTCTTGATGTAGGATTGGAATCTGCCCCACAGTTAGTGAGTCGGACTTGCTCGGCTTTTCACGACCATACGGCGTAGCTTCTTAGCACCAAAGGATCTCTTGCGGCATTCGAAGATGTCTCTGAATCTTCCCGATCTTGATACCGGCTTCATAAGCTACTTTGTCAATATCGGCTCGGTGAATCGGATGAAGAATTTCAATCGGATGATTGAAGAATGGGCTGTCGTTCCATGAACATATCAACCAACTCCACTATTGGACAAGGGTGGTTGAACTACACTGAATCTCTCCATACGAGCATACTCCTTGAACTTCTCGTCACGACCCATAGACATGCTTTGGTTTGCATGCGAGTGGGTGTCAATTCAACATTAATACTCATCTTGTCTGTAGAAGCATATTCGTCACTCCAAGTGCGGATCTGGTCATTCTCTAGGCGATAGTACCATTCAAGCGGGTTCCGGACAAACTCTCTTGGAAATAGTGCATCCTGACTTTCTGTCATCGGTGTGGGGTTGATCTTACGGACATAGGACTTCAAATGCGACTTCAGGGCAAGACATGCCATCATACTTGGCAAAGTTGGAACTTTGAACTTGGGAGAATCAAACACCGGAACAAGACTCGGATCATCAAAGTTGGCCGGACATTTTGGTTTTCCACGGCATTGACGGTCTTCAAGTTGTTTATACTTGTCATCTTCATCAGAGTGTTGGCTATAATCGGTGGTCCTCTCCTCCTTTCTTTGGCTCCGCTGATCACCTTCATCACCTTGGTACTCCCTGGTAGGACACTTCCTTGAGGCTCGATCCAGTGACCACTTTTGGACCCCTTTTGTGGCGTCTGCCCATGTTGAGACAACAACCTTCTTCTTCTTGTTGATGAGCTTCTTCAAATCTTCTTGGCCTTGGACCAAGTTGGTGAATATCTGTTTGGCCCAGGCATTAGAGCTTGGAGATCTTTTGACAGTCATTCGAGAGCCATTCTGCTAAAATAAATAAGCGAGCAAATGAGAAAACAATCTCCGTATGCACTGTGTGCAATGTTATGCTATGATATGCAATGTTTATCTGAATGCAATGCAATGTTTTCAAGGACCTAAGAGATTTAAATTTGTTAAACAAGCAATGACAAACATTTATTAGTACTATTATTATTTTTCTTTTTATACAAAGATAGTTCCCAAGCAGTAAAGAGAACATAAACATCTCAGTTCTAAGTCTCATGAAACTTCCTCTTGGTAGATGTAGAAGCGTTGATGTTTAAGCTCCTCGTGAAGTAGCTGGTCAACTTTCTTTTCTTCTCACTTGCATAGCAGAGCTTCAAGGTATCCCTTT